>SNQJ01S0048172.1:61603-72041 GCA_010110895.2 Picea sitchensis | reverse complement strand
AGAAAATATATGAGCTAGACATGGTCTGCAAAAGTTGGTCCATTGGCGAGACTGGGTAATTTTCCTTTTCTGAAGCTCTGTTGAGATTTCTAAAATCTATGCATGAGCGAATTTCTCCATACTTTTTCCTCATAGGAACCAAATTCGCTACCCATGTGGAATGCCTGACCTAGAAAATGATCTTGGCATCTAAAAGTTTCTTTAATTCCTGATATATGAGAGGTTCTAGGGATGGGTGATACTTTCATAGCTTTTGTTGGAAAGGTTTCACCTCAGGTTTTAACAATATAGTGTGTTGAATGATCCAGATGTTGTAGGTTTTCAGGTCTTGGTAGGACCATGCGAAGACATCTTGATATTGTCTGAACAATTTGAGATAAGCCTTTCTTTCCTCTTTAGATATGGTTTTTCTGAGATTCACATTCTTTGGATTCTCTGGGGTTCCAATATTTATAGTTTCATGCAGGGGACAAGAGTTGTCGGTCTTTGCATTCTCAGGCCCCCTAAAGCATTCTTTCAGGTCAAACAGATTTTCTAGATTAGCTATCCCCTTCGGGATGGTGTGAGATTTCGATCTGTCAATAGGATGGCCTATTTGAGGATTAGTTTCTAGCGCTTTCTCCTGGAATACCTCATTGTCAATGGATAAATTGTTGAAATTGTCTTGGTTAGTTAGGAAGTTTATGATATGTTCATCTCCTTCAAAGACATTCCAATTAGAGATATTGTTAAGCACCGATGGTTTGTAGAGTAGTTCCACAGTGAATCGAGAGGCTTCATAGTCCTCCAGAGGTGACAACCTCAAAGCAGCTGTGGCTAGGGAATCAACAAGGATGTTCTTTGCTCTGGGGATCGCTGTGATATTGAAATATACAAAATGATCCATTAACCTATGCACTTCCTGCTGATAATTCTTCAGGTGTGGGGAATTGTAGTGTATAGTGTTCCTTAATTGTCTAACGATAATCTCTAAGTCCCCAAAAACTTTCAATTCTTTGACATTCAAGTCTATGGCTTTCTTTAACCCTTGTACTAGAGCTTCATACTCAACGGTGTTATTGGTGCATTCGAATTCTAGTCTACAAGACAAGAAATAACGTTTTCCTTTGGGATCAATGAGGATGCACACTACCCTTGATCCTTCATGCAATTTAGATCCATCAAAGTATATGGTCCAAATTTGTGAAAGACAATAGCCCTTTTCTTCTTCCTTATTAATTTCTATCTCTCCTATCTGTTGTTCTATAATTTCTAACGCAGGGTCTTGGCAGAAGAGAGTGTCTTCTGTCGGTATCGATGATTTCTCTTGAAAGATCATTTCAGAGTTTTGAGTGAGGGGGACATCAGATAAGAGAGGAGAAAATTTTTCGAAGTGGGAATCGCAGGAATAATTTCCCAGCATGGGGAAATATGTAGATGAGGGTTCATTCAGGGTTTCTAGATCAATGACCATATGTTTCAAATATCTCTCCCTATCGATTATGATCATATTATTATATCCCTTCTGTGGTAGCCAAAGGTGTTCTCAGTCTGTGCTAAAATACCCATTTAACTTCTCAGACCGATATCGACTTAGTAATAACCCACAGGCCTCTAGGATGTCTACCACGATGATGTCAATCACTTGTACAAATTTAGGATGTGTCACTATTCTAATCATTACATCCCTGAGTTCCCCCATGACTTTGACCTGGGTCCTATATAGCTGTATCACGTGTTTATTTCTCTGTAGAGGAATGACATTTAATTTTCTACAAATTGACAAGGGAATAATGTTGGAAGATTCTCCTGAATCTACCAAACAATTATGGAGGTTCCTGTTGAAAACTTCGAACATTAAGAGGAAAGGTGGGACAAAAGGCTTCCCCTTCTTGTATTTTGAACATGTATTCACCGTTGGTTTATTTACTGGGTCTGTAGAAGTTAGATTTCTTTCTTGACCATTTCTAGTCATAAGGTCTTCTGCTGAGTTCAAATATTGTAGCAGGAAGTCCTTCTGTTGAGGGATTATGCATATTTCCATGACCGATATGTTAGCCCTTAACTTCTTCAAATCTTCAACTACGTTGTAATCCAGTTTGGGCGATTCTTGGGTATGGATGCTTATAGGTTTTTTATTAGGAGCAAAAGGTGCTTTCGGGTGTTCATGGATTGTCTTATTTCTAGAATTTTGGGTAGCAGTGACGTCTTTTGAGATAGGTGGACCTTTACTATGCGTTTGCACCACCAAGACCTCGACGGGTGGTTGTTGAGACTCAAACAGGTCGTCGGAAGGCATGATCAGGTCGGGATCCCATATCAACATGGTTGTATCTTGTGGTGGATCAATGATCCGGATTATTTTCAACACGAAATGAGAGCAGAGATATAATAAAGAAATGTACAGAGGTTGTAAAAATACAGAGTGAAAGACTCACTAGAATGGTGACAGCTTATCTCTAGGAAGAGATGTGACAGCTACTCGCATTAACAAGAATATGATTAAAATGAGGCTGTGAAGGCCTTTTTAAAATAAAAACGAATGCCCAAAACCCTAGACATCCAAAAACCTAACCCTAGGAGATGAAGCGCCAAAAGTCATGTGGGCCTCGTTTGGGTAAGTTAGTACATCAACTTCCCGGGGTCGTAACTTTCACATACGATCTCTGTTTTAGGTGTACGATAGCCCGTTGGAGAGGTATCGTCAAGGAGATTAATTTTGGGGGATCAATAATCCATTTAACTATCATTGAGAATATTGATCCCGAAAAACTTTCATTTAGGCCCTCAAAATTGCCCCGGAAGTTAAATACTGCTAAAAATAGTAAATTGTCAAAATTGCCAGAAAACTGTTTTGAACTAGTCGGAAAAGGTGGGTGGCCACCGATATCCACCTAGATCAATAAACCTCTTCCTATTTGGAAATATTCATAACTGAACTTCTCGATTGTTCGGTCAGGGATACTTCGTCTAGAAACCGTTTGGCCATCAAATTCATGGCATGCACCCATTGAGGGCAGTCTCTTTCAGAGTGGTTTTCCTGGTGATACGTATAGAAAGAATCAGATGCTACATTCCCTAGATCAATATTTAAGTTAGCTGGGGGAGGTTCAATTGCCTTGAATGGTGGGTTCCTTTTAAAGAAAGTCTTATAGGGCCTTTGGCCTTGGTTTCCTTCCCCTGCGTTTCTCTTCATATCTATGATCTCGTTTGATAATTTCTTAACCATGTGTTGTAGATATTCTGTCTCCATTACCCTTGTTGGGAGTCTATTCTGCTTGTTACCCTGACGTTCTAGTCAAAAGGAGTCCTCTCCTGGGAGGGGGTTGAGCCTCTTTCTTAACTAAAGAAACCTGGCCTTCTTTACACCCCTTCATCTAGAATTCTATCGTTTTGGATTCTTCAAAGTTCTCATCTAGGGTTCGTTTAGAAGCTCTTTTTACGAACATGGAAATGGAAGCTGGGAGGGTGTTAGCATAAACTTTGATTTGAAATTCCTGAGTTGGATTAGCTTCGGAATGGAACTTGTTCAAGATGGTCGTTAATCTTTGATTGAAGTCTTTGACCCTTTCTTTCGATCTCATGGTGGAGGTGAACAACTCGTCCATCAGAGCTCCTATAGTAGTTTCTTTGGAAAATTTGTCTAGAAAATTTGTCTAAAAAATCTTTCTGGAACTTCGTCCAGCTAGTTATAGATCCTATCGATAGATTGAAGTACCGCGTGGAAGCTGAATTTTCAAATGTATAGGGGAAAATTCTGCATACTACATCTTCATGTTGGACATTCATAATCCTGATCACTAGTATAAATTTCTTGATATGATCTTTAGGAAATCCATAGGTTTTGGGATGGAACTTAGGAAGCGACTTCTCTAGATGAAGAGTAAGGTTATGAACTGGTCCTGGGAGGGATAAAGAATCTCTATAAAACCAAGGTTAATTGTTCAGAGGCTAGTTCCCCCTTTCATCATTATGGTCATTGTTGCCTTCCATATCTTCACACTCTGAGTTAAACTCCTCTTCTTCCAAAAAATCATCTGGTTCAGAGACGTCGCTAGCTGGCATTTCAGGTATCAAATCAAGAGGATCTTGGAYTGAGGTAATTGAAAAATCTATTAAGTCTTCTACTGAGTGCACAAAAAACTCATTGGGATTACTAACCATTAGTCTGCTTTGTTGTTTTCTTTGAGGGAGTATGGGAGCTAAGGACAACGCATCGATCTATCGAGCGTAGGCTCTTGTGATTTTTCTGAATTGATTTACCTCCTCGTGAGGAAGAGCATAGGGTATTTTAGGGTGAAACGGTTCTTCCTCTGGCTAGGGTGATTTACTCGTTCCAGGAGTACTCAGCGTGTGTGGGCTGTCTTGGGAATGACTAGCCATGCATGTGGGATGTTTTGAATCTATAGGCTGTTTGAAATACTCTGTAGAATATATATCCAACCATTCATTCTCAGACCCTCCTTCTAGCTCCAATTCTATTGATGGGCCTTAAATCCCTTGATTCAACAGTAGGAACCAAACCCACCACTGAGGCCTAATTAGACTTTGCAACGTTTAATAGTGGAATGGTTCTCTAGATCTTGTGATCTAGCAAAATTATTGATGGGCTTTACATTTTCTTGTGAAGGCTCTTCCTTCAGTTTGGACTATCTCTTTTTCGTATTTTCTCTTGGGTGGGACCGATATGAGATGTAAGCTGGTACAAACCAACTTGGAAACAAAATAGAATTAATCTTAACTAAGGGGAAGAGGTTGAACTTGGGATAACCCACTTCTCAAGCATGCAGACAACAATTTTATACCACAGGCCTAGTACTAATACATTAACCATGTGAGAATCAAATTACTATCTGAGATACTAATTACCTGAAAGAAAACACATATGCAATAAATATAGCATGGTTTGAGCCTTCATCAGATGTTCCATAAATATTTTCACTTGTCCTGGTGACATAGCGGTCACCTTGGCTAGCTCTTCGGCCCATAGTGAATCCTTCTTCACATGTGAGCCAACTATGTTGCATAAGTCGATGAAGTTGTCGGGGTCGCCGAACTCGAGGAGTCCTATATCCTTCATTTCTTCGTTGATTTTACCTCAATGTTTCTTGCATTTTCCCCATTGCTTTTGAGTTTCTCTGTGTGGTCCCTGGGACATCTTAGTGCAATACTCGACCAATCACTTCATATGATCAAGACTGCTTTTGACCAACACTCGGATGTCGTGTTCTTCTTTATCTTAGCCCTGCTGGACTGCATCAATGTATTTAAGTCTTTCTATAGCTTGCTGCGCCCTTTCATGCCATCGCTCCATAACCTGGCATGTTCCAAGTGCCATGAGAGTGTCTTCATGGAGCTCGTCTATCTTCGCAGTGAACTTGTGTCACTCATGTGCAAACTTGTTGTAAGATGCTTCGAAATCGCTTCTAAGATAACTGCAGTCTGAGTGGTGCCCTTATAGTATTTATCCAAGTGGCGCAAATGTTCCATCTCCTTCAGGGTGGTGGCCAACTCTTTTTCATCTCATTTAGCTCTATCTAGTGTGGCATCTGAAATCGTCATTCCTACGCCGATGAGCTCAGATGTTTTGGCATTTTTGTGTTTATCAGATCCTCCTCTGTGGTGATGAGGACGGAGTGATCCAACATGATTCTCCTTTTCTTTGTGGTTATTTGGATGATGTACCTCTTCTTTCGATCGTAGTATATCACATAGATATCATCCACCTCATCCACCGGTTCATAAATATGTTGATCACCCCATGTAAATGTGTTTCCCAGATTTCCACCGGTGTATACTTGTTCTAGATCGTGTTCTTGAAATTTCTTGTTATACTCCAAGGGATCGGCTTCTGCCCATCGCTTATCATGGATCTGAGTATCAAGAGAAATAGAGATGTTGGGAAAAGACCTGATAGTCACTTTCTCGTGGGCAGTCGAATCGTCGACTTCTTTTTGTGGGGATCCTTCTTTTGGCTCGTCTAGTTCTGACTTACCCTTCGGATCATTGGCTCAGGTCTCCGGCACTTCAGGGTTCTTTGGGTCAGGAACACTTTCAGTTTCTTTTTCCTTTCGTGGGATTTCCTAGGTCTGGACCTCAGGATCAGGAAAAGCATCCTTCTCAGGTCCCTTTTCTTCTTGGATCTGCACAGGGGTCTCGAGAGATGACTTTGGGCTCTCATCATCACTRTATATATTTATAAATTCACTGAAAGGATTAGGCATGCCTTCTCCCACTGATACTCAACCTGCCTCTGGTTGAATCGTCACACCTACTGGCGATCCGACTGGTGGCCTTGTAGAAGGTTATTTGACCCGTTGATGTTACCCGGGCTTACGAAATTAGGGCTGCTTAACCCCTCAAGGATTTCTTCTGGGTTATTGGTCAAAAACCTTGTCAACTTGATGGGGTCTAGGATATCTCGCATCAGATCCATCATCTGCAAGGCGTATTGATACATAAGTGCCCCTCTCTCTCTTGCATGTCCTGAAAATCGGGGAAATTCATGTCCTGTACTAGGGTTTCCTGGGAAATCCCTATCGTTTCAGTGGTTCCTTGGGGAGATCCCACCGCTTCAACTGATATTATTTCTTCTCTTGTCTTGATGGTCTCCTGAACTGTTTGTTCCAGGATTGTTGCTTGTTCATCCCAACTCATAGCCTTGAATCTGGTTTCCTTGGGGTCATCCATTCTCTTCATCACCTCTTCCCAGTATTGAGCATTTTTGGTGAATATTTCATCCTCAAACCTGTCATGGGAATATGTCCAGCAAGATGATACCTATTGCACGTGCTTCAGCACCAGGCCCTTGGGGTCGTGCTTGCGAAAGTGGCTAGTCGGGAATCAGAACTCCAACTGGCTTAACCCTTCTTGCTTGGCCTATGTGATGTCCTTTACCATGTAGAAACCAATATGGAGCCCATAGGGTATGAAGTCCCTCTTATTATCCTTTACCAAAGTAGCATTGTAACCTTGCAGGATGCTCTAATAAAAGATTTCCTCTACTATTAGTCGATTAGGGACATATACAGGTAGTAGATGAGGTGCTTTGGTGGCGCCAAAAACCCTAGTGTAGGTATTGTGCTCATCCAAATACCAGTGGCCAACCTTTGATATAATGTTTTTGGCTGCGTCTGACAACCTTGGGAATTCTTTCTTGAACAACAACATACGAATATGTGTGATAAACTGGTCGCAGATGAGAGGGTAGGATTTCTTGTAGTTGTTCTTTCAAAAGATGCCGAAATAAACATGGACCGGGAGATCTGAGGTATTCCATATTAAGTTCATTCCAGTGAAATCATTTCTAGTGTAGATGACATCTACAAGATAAGATTCCATGTAAAAGGACATGGTTCCTCCTTCTTTCGATGTCTGAGCTTGCCAGATGTAGCTGCTCAACTGTTTGGAGATGATTGCACCCCAGTTAAAACCTATTCTAGAAATGGCTACGGTATATGCTAGAGGCATCCAAGCTTCTGAAAACATGGAGCAGTCTTTTTCCCCATGCAATCTGCAAAGGAGAACCATTAGATAGATTTAAGGTTCTCTAAGGTTGGCTGTCGGGTGCCAGCCGAAGGTCTGATTGGTGAAATTTTTATCCTTTCTACACTAGGAATCCATCGCCTTACTGGTATCGTGTTTCTCATAGAAGCTCATAAAAAAATTAGTATTCAATTGCTCTTTTGGCTCTCTGAGCTCGTAATAATTCTGCACTTCTAATGGAAGGAAAAACCCAACACACTCACCATTGTTGTCATTAATCAAACATTTTTGTGTGTCAGTGCGATCAATAAGCCATTTTAGGAGTTCAATGCAGGGAAATACCGGAGTCCTGCTTACCACCATGTGTAGATACTCCTTTCAGACATTTAGGAGGAATTCATCGCCGAGTCTTCTCATATCAGGATCGTTGTGCAGAGTATATTTGGGGAGTTTTTCCCGCTTAATCTTATTGAAAAGTTCTTCCCAACGCGGGAATACTGTCTTGGTCCCAATGTTCGCCTCTGTGTCTCCAAATACTGGGGGTTGAAAAAAATCTTTCTTGGTGGTGGTTTTGATGACAAGAACCGATTTTAGAGTGAATTCCAATTGTCTCACCACCGATGGTGAGGAACCTTCTCCCACCTTTGGTTCCTATAGCTTTGGTGCTCTTGGATATTTCCTGGTGGTGGGTTTCTTTAGAGGAATCGTTCCTTCAACTGAAAACAATATTCAAGAAGGTGTGTAGGGTGACATTGGATAAAGCGTATGAAATGAAGCATAAAACATCCATAGATCAATACATACCTGTAACACTTGCTAAACTATTGTTTTTATACTCACTGGACCTTGGAATTTATCCCTGGACTGCTTGTCTCGCTCCTCTGGATGATCTAGATTCATTCATGGACAGAATAACCCTATTTTCAATGACTTAGAGAATATAACAGGAGAGATCCTACCAGTCATATAAACCAGTTAATACGAGTAATGGGTGAAATTAAAAACAATATACGATTGAAACTCTGCAAATAAATTCTACGTGGGTTGATGGCGGAGGCGCGGGGGGGAAATTAGTGTGATATTATGGAATTAATTAACCTTTAAATTCATCATATCTAGCGTATCTCAGAGCCAAAATGTCCCATCGTGTCATCTTCTTAGTGGGTATATCAGGAATCGACGGTATTATTATGCATGTTTCCGTTGGTATCCTCCTGAGAAAAATCCCGATGCTGATTGTCTTCATCATATGGTATCAATGTAGCATCGCTGACTCGGGATATCAGGCACTAATGGCCGAGAACTTAACTTATGGGTAACGGTCGGACTTGAGGATTTGTTTAAGTTGAACACACTAAATCTAGCGTGCAGTTTCTTTGTGGGTTATCTTCTTTTGAAACTCCCGATGTCGAAAATGTCTCGGAGGTTGGCGATTATTTTTTCATTTTTCGTTTAATGCTTATTCTTTTAACCTTTCACTGATGCCGAATTGATCGGTCATCAACGATATTCTTGGTGGTGCAGGTCACAAAATAAACTTTGCATCTGCTGACGTCGACGAAGATCGGGGCTCGACAAATTTGGTTCTCTCTAGTGTTTTCTTTCATGCTTAATCCTTCCCAATGCCGAAATCCTTAAGCACGTCTGAGAAAACTTTGACTGTCATTTCTCTAGTTCAGATATTAGTCTTTTAAGTTAATGATTTTCACATGTCCAAGCAAGATTTTAAAGACTTAATGAGAAACAAAAAAGATAAGCAAAGGACACATTTTTCATATCAGACAATGCCAAAATCTCAAGTGGTACCCAAAAAGTGGAATTTTACGTAGAATTTTTAGGGTGTGTTGAGTGCTCAACAGGTAGCAATGATTTTGAGCTCAACACTCCACCCTTCCTTGGTCTGCATCCATTATTCCATGTGGACCTCCTTCGGCCATATTTTCCACCATTATTGGACACCTATGAGGTCGTCGAGAAACTGACACCAATAGAGATCAACGCTGATTGTATGGAACAAGCATCCACCGATCCGATAATGGACACACAGGTCAAAGGCACTCACCAGCAGCGAATCCAGGTTTTTCAGGTTGTCAAGGTAGGGAAACTCCTACACCAAGGCAAGTGGCCCACCCGGGGCCAAATCCAACAAAAGTTTCCTCACTTGATGGGGGAAATCAACGCAATGGAGACCATTGCTTCCTAAGAGGGGAGGATTGATCCGAGTGGATATTGGTGGCCACCCACCTATTCCAACTGGCTCCTCGTGTCCATTTTTTATTCAACACGTCTTTCTATACTACTTTATAATTGTGAGTTCTACACTTCTGGGGCTATCTGAAGCCTCACACATTCTCTAAGTGGATACAGGTGGCCTCTCACCTAATCCAACTGGCTTATTTTGTATTTTTTCATGTCAGCATGTCTTGTTGTACTTAAAGGGATTTTTTGGGGCCCTAAACATTTCTTTTTTGACTTGCCACAGTAAGATTGTAGACAGAGTCAAAGTATGATGGCTGAATGTGTATATCTCTGAAATAACTTTCCAATGGGCTATCACGTGCCTAAAATGAAGGTCGTATGCAAAAGTTACGACCCTAGGAAGTTGAGGTGCCAAATTACACCAACTTACCCATAGGGCCCACATGAGTTTTGGAATTTCACCTTCTAGGGTTAGGATTTTGGATGTCTAGGGTTTTGGAATTCACAACTAATAAGAAAATGGCCTATGGAGCCTCATTGGAATCCATTCTTCTCCGATGGATGCGCGTAGCAACTACATCTATTCCTAGAGATAACTACCACCATTTGAGCAAGTTTCAGTTCTGTAGTTTTACAGTTTCAACCTATTTCATTATTTAATAGAAGATATTGTTCACTGGATATTTGTGTTATTCTTCCTATCTCTGTGTTTATTGTATTCATTATGTTAATCAGTTTGTTCTGCTCCTAAATATGGATCAACTATGCCTTCTTC
>SNQJ01S0048171.1:24619-47739 GCA_010110895.2 Picea sitchensis | reverse complement strand
ATTAAATTCAAACCTACAAAAAAAATAAAAATTAAAAGATTAAAAAATTACAATTAAAACATGCGAAATAATACAGAATTCAAAAATTGTGATTAAAACAAAATTGACATACATACCAAAAGAGTTAAGTGTCATCCTCCAACATACTCTTTCCCACAAAATATATTGTAAACATATTTTCCACCAAATATAATTTAGACATCTGTAAAAATAAAAAACATAATAAAAAAACAAATAACACATATTAACATATATATTGTAACTAAATATTATATTAAAAATAAGAAATAATAACATAGCCAACCATAGTTAAACGGATTTAAGATATAGTTACTCTCCAATTAAGAGTACATGATTTAAACAATTTGTAAATCTTATCTAAAATCTTAAAAAAATTTAAAGAGAAAAATTATGATCTTGGTAAAAAAAAAATTGAATTAGATTTAGATAATAATCTAAAAATAAATATAGAACTGTGTATGAAGAAAGTTCACAGATCTCCATATTAAGTCATTCTTCCAATGAAATACTTATCTCCTTGTGGATAAAGCCGCAAATCCTTTAGGTGAAATTCTCCTTGCGGATAAGGTCCCAAATCCTTTAGGTGAAATTCTCCTTATGGATAAGGTCCCAAATCCTCCAGGTGAAATTCTCATCCCAGGTGATGTTATTGTGTTCTTAGTAAAACAAATTGTGATTTAGAGTTAGATAATAATCTGAAAATAAATATAGAACTGTGTATGAAGAAAATTCACAAATCTCCATATTAAGCCATTCTTCTCAATAAATACTTATCTCCTTGTGGATAAAGTCCAAAATAATAAAGGTGAAATTATCCTTGTGGATAAAGTCTCAAATCCTTCATAAATTCTCATCCTAGGTGATGTTATTTTATCATATTTACACAACAATAAAATACTAATCTCCTCAGCAGTTAAATACTTCTCTCTTCTTCTTTTGCAGTGGTCATATAATCAAATTCCATGATGCCCTTTCAAAATAAAGGATTCATAAATCTCCATATTAATCCATTCTTCCAAAAAACTACTTATTATCTAAAAAATTTTACAAATCTCCATTTTAAAAACCATTCTTCTAGAAAATACTTATCTCCTCTTTCTTCAGTGGAATAAATGTTCTCCTATAATCTTGCATGTACATGAACAAAACACAAATCTGCACATGTATATTAATTCATTCTTCAAAAACCATTTAAATGGGATGTATTCATATTAGATATAATGAAATGCTCTTGGAAATTATGTGAGATATCTCACATATACAATATGTGTGAGCTAGCTCACATATACAATATGTGTGAGCTTATTTGTAAATATAATTGAATGTTGGTTTTTGTGATTAGGAACCAATTTTGTTAAGAGTTTGACAATACCCTGGCAAGAAGGAATTCACTTCGTTGTATGTGGAAAACAAAAATTTATCCATATTACACCATTCTTGGACAAGAAAGAAATGAATGAAATCGAGGAAAATTTAGAAACTTTCTCTTTTCTGATGTGGGATATAGTATGTTCTCAAATATTCAAACATGTTCAAGTTTAAAATTAGGTTTTCATCATTATCAAACCTTAAATAAGTTTGAATGTACACCATTTAAGACAACGATAAACTTATCTAGGGGTTCTATATATTTCAAAATAATTGATCAAAGCATTGAATAGGAAAGACTAAACTAAAAATTTGATAAAAGTCAAGAACGTACATTTATGAATCATCCTGAATGGACACATACTTCCCTAATCTGGATGCTTCCTCTACTTCTTCAATCCCAATTTCCCTTTCGAGCACACTCTCAGGTACTATCTTCTCCACATTATCCTATATAACACATTTCAAATTTGAAAATTTGAAAAATTATATTTAAATGATTATAACACATTAAATTTAAACGATTTTAAGACATTAAATGATACCTCTGAACTGCCACCCTCTTCAAACTCTCCCAATGAGAATTGATACAATCCTTCCCAAGTAGTAGGAGATGGAATAGGGATCTGTGAACAACACAACTAAGAACTAAATCTAGGATTCAATATGTTCACAATTATACAAAATAACAAATGTTGTCGATCTCTTATTCAAAATAGTGGAGATTGAACAACTATTAGAAAAAACATACCTGATTCAACCAATCCAAATTTAAACTTGTCGAATCAAGTCCCCTACCTACTGTAGATTCATTAAACATATCTCCAAACTGCAATTAATGGAAAGAAGAAATCGATTATTTCTATAGAGACAATGATTTCTAAATCTAGAACTATAAGTAAACTATCATAAAATGCATCAAAAATTTCCTAAATAGAACACATACCAATCTGCAGTTCGGGTCATCATTCTGAATGACCTTCTTCCAACCATCCCGCAAAACTTTTTCATACTCCAAAACATCTTCTGCTGACATTGTTTCTAACTCGGCATATGTTTTATCAACAAATTTGGCCCGGGAATTGGATTTCGCTCGCTGACGCTTGATGCCAACATCAACACCATAAAAAATAGCTTCCAAATTTTCCCTGATTGCAATCCTGGCCTCTTTTTCAGCTTCTGATGCAACCTACAACTCTGAAAGTGAAGAAAATGCTCCTTCTAGGAGAGGTACTCAAGGTTTTGGAGGCCTCGGCAATGCCTCACTTCAATATGCCCCTTTGCAATCATATGTATGTCCTTTACTAGTTCCATAATATTTGGACGGTAGACTAGTATAATTGGGGTGCATGTGCAAGAAAAACTCCGCAGAAAAGTGTTTTGCAAAATAGTGTGGAACCTCATTGTTCCACGACAATTTTCCATATGCCACAAAAAATTTGTTATACAAATGTCCTGTAAAGTCAGGGTGCTTAAAATATTGCATCTTCAACATCTTTCGCTTTCGGCCCTCTTTGAAATTGAAATAACGTCTTCTTTTGAAGCTCTATTTTTTACTACCTCCCATTTATCAGGACCCATCACCTTTGACTTTCTCCACCTCATTAGATCGACAAAAATGTCAGTGGTTGGCCCCATCTTCTGATATGCATCCATAAAGTTTTCCAATGAATGAAAAACAATTTGCAAGCTTTGTTTGCTCTCCTCAGGGAGTTCCAAGACCACCAAATCATTTTCCCACCTATTTTTAATGCTTGATCATCGCTCAAACATCATTTCTTAAGTATTCCCTTCCCAGGGAAGTTCATCACCAACATATGAAAGATAGGTGGACGTAGGCGTGTCATCTTCTTTTTCTTGATAACGCAACCTCCTAAATCCACCTTCAACCTATGCACCGACATTTGAATCTTTGTAACAACCATTCTCTCTTTCATTGTCATCCCTTTATCTAAATTGATTGTATATGCACACATTTGAAAGTAACTTCAATATTTAACCTCACATAAGTTTAAATACAAAAAAATACAACAAAAATAAACAAAATCAAAGAAAATTACCAGAAGTATTATCTTGTCCAGAGGTATTCCCTACATTCTCAAGTGTAGGAGAATTGATACACAACCTATCTAAGAAGGTTTCATCCATAGAACTGGCTTGAGCGGGTTCTGTGTTTGATCTATTCACAGACTCATTTGAAAATCTCCTCTGACGAGATTGTTGTTGCTCACTTGGAGTCTCAGTCGAAGAAGAAGTTCTTGTTCTTCCTTCTTGGGAAAACCTAGAGCATGTTCGAGGAATGTTTGGAGAATCTCGTGTCGACATGTCTCCTCAATATCTATCCAAAATCTAGAGTTTATCAATAAAAATGCAGAGATGTACCCAAGGTCAAGCAATTGTTGGATAATTATCGATATAGTTGAACTAAATACATAACTGTGAAATATTTTATGGTCACCTAAAGTTACATAAAGGGACCTAATTTTACTATAAACTAAAGGATTTCCACTAAGGGATACATAAAGGGACCTAATTTTACTATAAACTAATGGATTTCCACTAAGGGATAAATAAAGGAACCTAATTTTACTATAAACTAAGGGATTCCCACTAAGGGATTTATACCTAATTGTTACATAAAGGAACCGTATTTCCACTAGGTGATTTCTTAACTATAAACTCCCTAACTCCCTTACTTGATATAGTTTTGAGTTTATTTGTTGTTGATTATTAAACCTAACATCATATCCCTCCATGTCCAAAGTTTCACAAACAATAACAACATGACACAACAAAGTAATATGTGAATAACAAATAATGAAATAATTCAAAATGAGTTTAAAGCGCTCTGCAACTTAGGTTTAGGGTTTCGGTCGCACTGTCACAACATTTGCCCCATTGGGGCTCATGAATCTGAAGGAGGGAGGGCCAAAAGGCACCTCCTACAGCTAGGTAACGGCAAATGGAAGCCTGGGAGAGGGTTCAAAGCGGCCCACATTCGAGCCTCCCCCAGATCTACACTCAAATCTCGTGACGGAAGGACATTTCAAGGACAAAGAGATGGATGTTGACTCGGTTAATGTGCCAATACCTGCAACAGTGTCAATGCCATGGCTACTAGAAAATTCATCCCACAAGCACCGCAAGCCCTGAAGTACATCATCAGTTCACCACGCATTGAGGAACAAAATCAATATATGAGGGACTATGCATTAGTAGGCAAATTCTTAGGGATCTGGCCCTCAGAACGGGACCTGATCAAATGGATACAGCACTAGTGGAATCCAAAGGGGCATTATGAACTGTAGTTGGGCTCCAAGGGATTATTCACCATCATCTTGCACAACTTGGAGGACCGCAACCATATTTTTGATGGAGGGCCTTACTTTTTCAACTCAGAAGGACTTTTCTTAAGGTTCTGGACAAAGAAAATCATCCCTGAAAAGGAAGACTTTGCACATGCACCAGTATGGATCAGACTATACTCCTTACCCCAGGAATTCTGGTTGGAGGAGGTTCTGGCAAACATAGGTAATACTATTGGGGTTTATGTGAAATCATCGGAGGCCACAAAGCAAAGAAGATACACCTCATATGCACGCATCTGTGTATACCTGAACATAGCCAAGCTGATCTTGGGATCCATAATCCTAGAGTATCACGATGAAGACTGGATGCAAACCATCGACTACGAACATATTCCATTCAGATGTCAGAAATTTCATGAGCACGTAAATCTCTTCAGAGAATGCCACCTCAATGCTCTGCACAAAGAAGGGAACTCAGAGGCTGGCAAAGACAGGGATGGCTTCATTCCACCATTAGGGAAGAGAAGACAAGAAAGAAGAAAATAGGTAACTCAGACAAACAAGGTTTCGTCCACCAACAATAAATATGAGATACTACAAGATCAACCGAAGAATCCCTCAGACCCCCAAAACCCCAAAGATTTCTAGACGAAAAGTGTGCCCCAACAAATAGGCACAGGGGGTAAAGAACCAATACAGGAGAAGGATCCAAACAATTCGACAATAGATCCAGATATTAGAATGGAGAGCCACTTGGAGCAAGAGGACGGAGATGTTGAGATGGATCTTGATGAGCAGGAACTAGCATGAGTGGACCTGGAGCATCTAGAGCATGCTTATCGACACCAGAAACTGTACACCATATCCCCGGACCAATTACGGAAAGTGCACGAGGTTTTCCTCAACTCCTCAGTTGGATCCACAGCCAGATCCAGTAAGGGTCTGGGAATTAAGGGTAATCAGTCAAAGGGTCAGATTAAACCACAGAAAGATGAAAAGAAAAGGGGAAGGAAATCAACAAACAAGCTTATAAAAAAGATAGGTCACTTCATGGTGAACTCTGGTCAAATCCACCTTATCTTGGACATCTTTCCCCCTCTCCCTCCCCCCTCTTCCGTATGAAGATCATATCCTAGAATATAAGAGGTCTCAATGGACGTAGCAAGAAGAAGCTGCTACAAAAACTAATTTTGGCAGAAAAACCAGACATCATGCAACTCTAAGAAACAAAATGCACCACCGAAGACATAGACAGGCTTCTCCCCTACTATTGGAAGCAAGGGGAGGCGGTTTCCACAGCGACCACTAGCATGGTAGGAAGCCTAACTATGCTATGGAACCCTAACACAACCATCATGGACAACTTCATCACTACCAATTGGTCCATTACAACAGCCTACAAGCTCATAGGCTCCAACAAACTTGGTTGCCTTACTAATGTCTATGGGCCAGCCAGCCCCGGGGACAAGCAGGCCTTTCTCAGCAACCTGGAATACCTGTCCACCTTAGTCGAGAGCAACAAATGGATTGTTGGGGGAGACTTCAATCTCATTCACAACCTGAAATAAAAAAAAAGGAGGCACTCGGTGCTTGGATTGGGAAGCCAGTGACTTCAGTAGTTTCATTGACAACAACAACCTCATAGACCTAGAAACCCCCAATGGAACTTACACCTGGACAAACAGAAGAACTGGAACACATCAAATTTCCTGCAGACTGGATCATTTCCTAATTTTTGATTCCCTCATGTTGGAAGGCACAGCTATGGAATCAAGTATTCTCGATTAGCACGGTTCGGATCACTGGCCCATCTAGCTCTGGCTAGAGGTGTCGACCACCCCAGGTCGAAAACCCTTCATATTTGAGCAGTTCTGGCTCAGCCAGCCAGATTTTCACAATAAGATCCAAGCTTGGTGGAGAGAGGCAGAGGTACCCCATGGCTCCAAAATGTACTGATTCTAGCAAAGGCTCAAGAACCTTAAGAAGGAACATGCAAACCTTTGGCAACATCTTTGACTCCCAAAAGTATCTGACAGAACAAATGAGCATGACACAGAGACAGATTCGGGAGCAATGTCTTACGAAAGATCTTAAAATCAAGGAGGCAGATATTAATCAATGGTTGGAGGCAAGGAAAGCCCAAGAAAAGACTCTCTGGAAGAAAAAATCTCGTATCCAATGGCTCAAGGAAGGTGACCGAAACACAAACGTTTCATAGGACCACCATTCAACGACAACATACCAACTAAATCATGCAGTTAACCTCCACCAATGGCCAACTTATCCATTCCCATGAGGAACTGGAAAAGGAACTAGTCTCTTTTTACAAGGATCTCCTCACGGATCCCCTAATGGATAGATCTCAAGCCATCACCAAGATCACATAGCATATACCCACCCTAACAACTCCGGAGAAAAAATCCACCCTGCTTAGGCCCATTTCTATTGAGGAGGTAGACCAGGTGCTTCAAAACACAGCCAAGGGTAAGGCTCCAGGTCTAGATGGATTCACTAGTGACTTCTTCCTCCATTTCTAGCAAATGATCAGGGAAGAGGTTTGCAAAATCATTGAAGACTCCCAATCTTCAGGACAAGTCCTCCCATATCTTAATGTGACTTTCCTCACCCTCATACCCAAGGAGGGGCAGATCTCTCACCCCACACAGTTTCGGCCCATTTCCCTGTGCAACGTCATCTAGAAACTCCTAACCAAAGTGATTGCTAGAAGACTCAAGCCCATCCTACAAGGGATCATCTCTCTGGAACAATCAGGTTATGTCGAAGGCAGGCAGATCCTGGACAGCGTCATCTTAGCTCATGAAGTTATCCACTCCTTGGAGAATACCCGAATGCCAGGTATGATACTTAAACTTGATCTTTCTAAGGCCTTTGACAAGTTAAGTTGGGACTACATGCATGCAATGCTCCTTGCCTTTGGTTTCGACAACCTTTGGGTAGAGTGGATTCTAAATCTCACCTCCTTGGATTTTTTCTCTATACTGGTTAATGGGGTTCCCTCCCATCCTTTCTCTCCCTCCAAGCGAATCAGACAAGGAGACCCTCTGTCCCCTTTCCTTTTCATTATCATGGTCGAGGGTCTCAGTCGATCCATTCATGTAGCCATAGCAAGCAACTCGATGATGGGTCTACCTTTGCATGGTATCTCCTCCCCAATCTCTCATAGACAATTTGTTGATGATACCCTGATGATGGGCTCCCCCATAGTTAAAGAAGCACACTCCTTCCTCTTGATCCTTCAAAATTTCTCTGAGGCCTCAGGATTGGACTTCAATAAAGACAAATCCCATATCTTCTTCTTCAACATGCCTGCTCCAATCCAAAACAATATCTCTATCATCCTTGGGTTCACCAGAAGCTCCCTTCCATCCAAATACCTTGGCATTCCACTACTTGACAATGCCCTCAGAAACTCCTCTTGGGAGCATCTCCTCTCCTCCTTTGCTAAAAGGATTTCTTCCTAGACCTACAGATCCCTAAACTTTCCCAAGAACCTCATTCTTCTCAAAGCTATGCTTCAAGCCCTTCCAATCTACACCTTTTCGGTGCTTTCCGCCCCTAATTTTGTCCTTACAACCATAAGGAACTTGCAGAGGAACTTCCTATGGCACGGCCTCAATACAGGTAAAAAAATTGCACCGATCAGCTGGGAAAAACTTTGCAAGCCCAAAACACAGGGAGGACTCGGGATAAGGGACCCCTCCATCAAGAACAAAGTCCTTAGTGCCAAGATCTGGTGGTGATGGCTAAAAGGACCCAATGACTTATGGCCCAGGCTCTGGAGGGGAAAATATGTGCCCAATATGGTGGAGAGGAACTTGATCAGGTGGAATGGGGACAACCCTAAATCTTTAATCTGGGCTGCAGCTAAGCAAAATCGGCATCTCGTAACAAATCACGCTTTCTGGGAAATTTGGAATGGGAAAACAACCCTCTTCTGGAAGGATTCATGGCAGTAGTGGCCAACTCTAGACCAGGAAGATTGGGTTGATAGTATCAGCATCCTAGCTACTCAGGCTGGACCAACAAAGGTAGCAGACTACTGGCAAGATGACCCAACAGACGCCACCTGGAGATGTTCGAATTCAAATAAAGAGCACCTAAATATAGAGGCACATGTGGACCTAAAACCCTGGTATGAGGAATTGAGCAAACGGAAAATTCCCACTCTTACCGAAGAAGACATTCTAAGATGGGGATACTTTCCAAGGGGTACCTTCAGCACAAAAGAGGCCTATGCCATCAAAACTCACTCCGACCCTGAAAACACAGGAAGAGTATGGAGCAAAATCTGGGCCATAAAACACTAGCCAAAAATTACTCTCTTCCTCTGGCTCGTCACTCATTCGAGCATTGTCACTTGGGATAACCTTTCAAAATAGGGTTTTGTTGGGCCGTCTATCTGCATGCTCTGTGCAAAATAAGATGAAACCATGAACTGTATCCTGAATACCTGCTCCTACATACCTCAAGTCTGGGACCAAAGTGTGCATATCATGCGCACCTCGGATCGCAAACGAGACAGCGTCATCGACACTATTGTAGACTGGAGAGATCAGGATTTTCAATCACCCCTTCTTAACCATATCTGACAACTACTTCCAGGCTTCATACTCTAGAAAATTTGGAAGGAAAGAAATAGAAGGATCTTCAGAAATGCCCAGCTCCCTTGGCAACATTGTTGGAACCAATGTGATGCCGACGCACACTACCTCTCAACCTGTAGGTCAGAAGGTCCACATCAACATAGGATATTTTCTTTTTCCACATCTTGAAGAACTCTAAATGGCTCTTCTATTTCCCTATCGGGAAACTTGCATCCACAACAACCTCTCACAGGATCCCCTCTTTACACTTGGGAGATCGGATTTCGCAACTTTGCTAATCCAGTGGTCAAGCGTTGCTCTCTCGAATCCTCGAAACCCGAAACCGTCTACGCTGACCTTTCCTTTTTTCCTTTGGGATTTTCCCTATCGCAATTTCAGCGATCGCGATGTCAAGAAACTTGTCTCTTCGACTCCCCAATCCCGATTTTCTGAAACTCCGATATACTTGCGATCTTTGACTTTCAATGCTACTTCACTTCATCAACACTTCGTAGTTCATAATATCGCGAATCCTAATGTAATGGGTTTGGGACTTCACCCCACGAAACTCCGAAATGGCGTGCCACCTGTCCACTTCGTTGACTCTTATGGCCCCACACAATTCCTTTAGCCTTCGAGATTTCGCGTTTCATGATTTCGCGATTCCCGTTGCAACATTTACGGGACTTCAACCTACGAAACCCCGATATGAAATTCCACGTGTAAATCCAACGGTCCTTGTGGCTCGGATCTACGATCCTGACCCTCCTGAGCTTAGAACCTTTAAGGAATACTTCATCGTATCTCCCCTATTCCTCCGTGAGATCTAACGGCCCACAAGACTTCGCGGTTTCTCCTCAGAGAATTCCGACCGTCCGTTCCTCCTTGGCGATTTATGTGAATAGCTAAGTGTTCCTCCACCAATTTGTTCACCTATGGCACAAACTTACGACACCTTCCTAATTCTTCTAGGTACAACTTCTGTGCAACTCATTCAGTGGTTATAAGGATTTCTCCTTCTTGAGCTTCCTTATAACTCTAAGTCTTAGAGAAGACTCTTGCAAGCACTCCTTGCAGACAATTCTCAGACACTTCCAAGTGCTAAATTTCCTTCAACCCTGGGCAGACATGCAGCAGCAGTCTCTCAATGCTCCAGTCAAGTCCACAACCCTGAGACTTCGCACAGCCTGTGCACTCCTTGCATGGATCATGTTCCCAACTGCACCTCGGAGTGAATGAGAACAAAATCTACCCTATCTAAACCCTTTGTCAATGCACTCCTTGTGGACAATTCGACTACACTCCTTGCAGGAACCCTTGTTCAGATAGAGAAACAATTGAAACTCATTCTTACTTCCTTTCAGATTTCAAAATCAAAACATGAAATCATATTAACAGTATATAAAGAAAATGTATAATAGGAAGCAACCATTCATGAGCATATCATTCAACATCAATACACAGAGAACAAACACGAAACCATGAATTTGAATCAAACTCTTTCTATTAATCCAAATATCTATACATGGGTGTTCTTACATAGCTCTCTGCATGCTCTTTCTCTCTTCATAAACAAATTCTCATAATACACTCCCCTATTACAATACACAATGAGGGTGTCTATATCTCGTTTCCCTCTTGCGCTCTAAAACTGTCTAATCTACACATTCAATTCTACCTACTCTCATTAACTACCATAAATGTCTTCTACCTACTAAGGACGAGAGCAAATTTCTCAAATTCCATTTACATTTTACAAGTGCACCTTCATTAAATTGCCACATTTATGCTCGCGCATCAAATCCAAGAGAAATTCAAAATTTGCATTGGGCTTGTCTAGCTGTCCATTGTCTCCGCGTTGGCTCGCTTGAGATGTTGGTGATGCTCCTGCATCATACTCCCTGGCTTGAAAAATTTCATGGGCTCCAGCCCATGAGCTCCCGCAGGGCCTGTCCATGTTGTTGGATCTCTACTTCGGTCTCCCAGCTGGCATCTTCAACTGGATGGTTCTTCCATTTGACCAAATACTCAAAGTATTGCTTTCGTCTGGTCTTCTTGCTTACTCTTTTATCCAGTATGTGCTCCATCTGTGGATTATCTGCAACTAGCATCTTCCTTGTCCACTGAATCACTGGTTGCTCATATCCTATCCCCACTTCCTCATATTTATTTGGGTACAAATTTGAGATATTGAATATCAGAGAAATTTCAATCCCATCGGGTAATTCAATCTCATAAGCATTCGCCCCAAATTTCTTCAAGAACCTACATGGTCCGATTTTCTTCATTTTCAATTTATTATATGTTCCTCTCGGGAACCTTGCCTTCCTTAAATGTGCCAGAATCAAGTCACCAACCTCAAACTGAAGTTGTCTCTTGTGTTGATCTGCTCTGCGCTTATATTCTTGGTTTGAATTCAGCAGTCGCTCCTTCACCTGGCTGTGAAGTTTCTTCATCGCCTCTGCGAATTCTTCTGCACTAGCGCTCCTAGTCGCGGTCTGTTCTGAATCTCTCAATTCAAAAATTCCCCTTGGCTGCATGACATAAACAATATGAAATGGACTCTACCCAGTTCTTCTGTTAACTGAGTCGTTATAAGAAAACTATGCCTGCGGTAATATATTGTCCCACTGGCTGTGGTGTTCTGTCACCAAGATTCTAAGCAAGTCTCCCAGACTTTTGTTTACTACTTCTGTCTGTCCATCCGTCTGAGGATGATAAGCTAAAATAAATGACAAGTTAGTTCCTAGCTTCTTCCATAAGGTCCTCCAAAAGTTCCCTATGAACTTTGTATCTCGATCCGAAACTATACTCCTTGGCAACCCATGAAGTTGAATGACTTCTTTGAAAAATAGATTCGCAATGTGAGTTGCGTCACTGGTTTTCTGACATGGAATGAAGTGTTCCATCTTGGAAAATCTATCCACCACTACAAAGATTGAGTCAAATCCTCTTTGTGTTCTTGGCAACCCCAATACAAAATCCATGCTGATTGCATCCCACAGCCTCTCTGGTATGGGCAATGGTTGATAAAACCCTGCATTCTGCTTCCTTCCCTTCGAATGCTGGCAAATTCTGCATCTTTCCACGAATCTCTTGACATATGCTCGCATTCCCGAATGAAAATATGACTCATTCAACTTTGTGAATGTCTTGTCGTGACCAAAGTGTCCTGCCAATCCTCCACTGTGTTTCTCCTTCAGCAGATTCTTCCTCATGGAGCATTTCGGAATACAAAGTTGATTACCTCTAAACAATAATCCTTCCTAGATCATGTATTTTGTCCATTGGCTTCTATCCCTGAGAATTGGATTCTCAGTTGCTTCATACGCCTCCTTAAAATCCTGATCATCTACGTACATATTCCTGAGATCATCAAAACCCAACGTTTTGACTTTGAATTCCTACAACAGCAAACACTTCCTGCTCAAAGCATTAGCAACTTTGTTAGCAGTACCAGAAATATGTTTAATCACAAAAGTGAAATTCTACATACACTCAACCCATTTGACATGTTTCTGATTCAACTTTTCTTGTTGAGTCACAAACTGCAGTGCATGATTGTCACTGTATAAGACAAACTCCTTCGGGATCAAGTAATGCCTCCATTTCTTGAATCCCTGAATGATAGCATAAAACTCCTTGTCATATGTGGATTATTTCACCTTCACTTCATTCAGCTTCTCGTTGAAGTATGCTATCGGCCTATCTTCCTGACTCAAGAATTCCCCTATTGCAAATCCACTTGCATCGCATTTCACTTGAAATGTCTTTCAAAAATCTGGCAACACCAGAACTGGTTGTTACGTGATTTTCCTCTTCAACAGATTAAAACTCTTTTCAGCCTCTTCTGTCTAATGAAAAGATTTGTGTCTTTTCTTCACTGTGTCCATCATCGCTGCACTAATTCCACTGAAATTCCTGATGAATTTTCGGTAGAAACTAGCCAATCTGTGAAAACTTCTCACCTCAAAAACATTCCTCGGTGATGGCCAATTCTTGATTACCTCCACGTTATCTGGATCCATTCTCAACTCATTTGAAGAAATAACAAATCCCAAGTAAATGAGCTCTGTCTTCATGAATGAAGATTTCTTCATGTTTATCAACAGCTTCTCCTGTTGTAGTTTCTGCATCACTGTAGCCAAATGCTTCAGATGCTCTGCCACTGTTTTACTGTAAACCAATATGTCGTCTAAATACACAATGACAAATTTTTTGATGAACTCCCTCGGGACTTCGTTCATCAACCTCATGAAGGTACTTGGTGCATTTGTTAAGCCAAACAGCATAACAAGCCATTCATGCAACCCTTCGTTGGTTTTGAATGATATCTTCCATTCATCACCCTCTCTCATGCAGAATTGGTGATAACTGCTTTTCAAATCAATCTTAGAAAAATACTTTGCTCCACTCAAGCAATCCATCAGATCATCCATCCTTGGTAATGGAAATATGTACCTAATGGTTATCCTATTAATCGACCTCGAGTCAGTACACATCCTCCAGCCTCCATCTTTCTTCGGACTGAGTATTGTTGGAACAACTCATGGACTCAAGCTTTCCCTAACCAAACCTTTGTCCAACAACTCCTGGACTTGCCTCTTAACCTCTTCATTCTCTTGCGGTGTCAATCTGTATGTGTCTTTGTTTGGAAAACTGGCTCTTGGTATGAGATCAATATGATGACTCACACTTCTAATCAGTGGCAACGAACGAGGTAGTTTGTCCACTACTATGTCAATGAACTCTTCCAGCAGTTCCTGAATTTCTTCTGGTAAATCATCCACCCTTGTGCTAGTCAAAACAATTCTAGGCTTTCTGACCATAATGAATTGTGGTTCTTCCTTCTTCTTAACCTCTGTAAGAAGTTCCTTCCCACTCATGAGAGGTACAGTGTTGCTTACTTCCGGTTTTACCTCCTTATCTTTGATTGGAAGCAACAAGTGAGTCCTCCCATTCTTCTCCAGGGTGTATGTGTTCATTCTCCCGTCATGAATCACATTCTTGTCATATTTCCATGGTCTACCTAGCAATAGATGAGAAACATCCATAGGAATGACATCACATAATATCTTATCGTTATATCCTCCTATATTGAATTCAACCAAACATTGTTTAGTGACAGTTACCTGGTGTCCTTTCTATAGCCACGAAACTCTGTATGGGCTTGGATGGTCAATCGTCTCCAGCTCCAGCTTCTCTACCGTCTCCGTAGAAATGAGATTATTCGTGCTACCACTATCTACAATGACCTTGCATACCCTTTCCTTGGTATTGCAAGCAGTCTGGAAAAGTCTGGTCCTTTGGACTGAACTCTCCACCTCCTTCTCTGGTGTTAAAATAACTTTTTGCATCATCAACGATCTTCCACCTTCAACGTCTTCTGCCTCAACATCCCGCCTCTGTGCTTCAGCGATGTGAGCTTCTCCACTCTCCTTATTTTTGTCTAGACACTCGTAAGACTTGTGCCCATTCTTTCCACATGTGAAGCATGTTATTACTCCACCTCTTCCTCTTCCTCTACCTCTAGTACGAGGAAAATTATTGTTATCAGCATAATCTCCTCTCTTCTCAGTATGATGCCCTCTCTGTTTAGTATATTGGTCTCTTTGTGAGGTTCCACCTCTCTCAGCTCGAGTCTAAGGTTTCTTCCAGTCCTCCTTAGGCTTTTGATATTTGTCCTGGGCAACTGATTTGCCTCTGGGCTGACTTCTACCGCAGCCTCTCTGACTCTTCTTTCGGCTCAGCTTCTCTTCAGCTTTCAGAGCCATCTGATAAGCATATTCCACCGTTCAAATGGTTACCATGCTCATCTCATCCTGGATATCATATCTCAAGCCATTCATGTATCTGGCAACCTTCTCATCATCGTTCTCCCGATGACCTACCCTGATGTTCAGCTTGTACAATTCTTCAGTGTATTCTTTCACTGTCATCAGCTTCTGTCTCAGGTTTTGCATCCTCCTGAACAGAGTAATTTGGTAATCCCTGGGGATGAATTTCACCTTCATCTTCGCGATCATTCTATCCCAGCTTTTGATCTTTGGCTTTCCCTCGCAATGTCTGTCAGCTTGTAGTTCATCCCACCACAATGTTGCATGTGCCTTCAATCTTGTGACCACATGCTTGAATTTCTTGTCCTCTTCGACATATTCATAGTCGAAGTACGTGTCTAGAGCTCTAATCCAGTCTAGAAGCTCCTCCACATCCAAGTTTCCCTCATAAACTGGAACGTCCATCTTTGTTCTTGCACCCATTCTTGCAATAGCTCTAATCAAATGTTCATTTGCTGCATCTTCAGCTGCAACCTCTTCTTCATGTTCAGCCTCAATTTCACTTTCAGAAACACTAAGATCCCCAGCACTGACTGTGCATCTTTGTGCTGTCTCTATGTCTTCGAGTCTAGCTCCTAGATCACGCATCTCTCTCTCCATGGCTGGATCAGTCATCTGTATGCCCCTTCTTCTTGGAATTTCCCTATCCTCTGGTGGATTGGGTGTTTTCCTGTCCCTTCTCCTTGGCAACATGGTGAATTTTCTTTCTTCTCTGGTACAGAAAGAAAAGAACCTTTCTGTTCTCTGATACCAAATTGATGTTGACGCACGCTACCTCTCAACCCGCATGTTGGAAGGTCCACGTCAAAACAGGATCTTTCCTTTTTCCATGGCCTGAAGAACTCTAAATGGCTCTTCTATTTCCCTATCGGGAAACCTGTACCCGAAACAACCTCTCACAAGATCCCCTCTTTACACTTGGGAGATTGAATTTCCCAACTTTGTGAATCCAGTGGTCAAGCGTTGGTCTCTCGAATCCTCGAAACCTGAAACCATCTACGCTGACCTTTCCTCTTTTCCTTCGGGATTTTCCCTATCACAATTTAGGCGATCGCGATGTCGAGAAACTTGTCTCTTCGACTCCCGAATCCCAATCTGCTGAAACTCCGATATACTCGCGAGCTTTGAATTTTAACGCTACTTCACTTCATCGGCACTTCAGAGTTCGCAATATCGTGAATCCTAATGCAATGAGTTTGGGACTTCACCCCACAAAACTCTGAAATGGCATGCCACCTGTCCGCTTCACTGAATCTTATGGCCCCACACAATTCCTTTAGCCTTCAGGATTTCACGTTTCCTGATTTTGCAATTCCCGTTGCAACGTTTACGGGACTTCAAACTACGAAACCCCGATATGGAATTCCACATGTAAATCCAACAATCCTTGTGGCTCGGATCTATGGTCCTGCCCCTCCTGAGCTTAGAACCTTTAGGGAATACTTCGTCGCATCTCCCCTGTTCCTCCGCGAGATCTAATGGCCCATGGGACTTCGCAGTTTCTCCTCAGAGAATTTTGATCATCCGTTCCTCCTTGGTGATTTCTGTGAATAGCTAAGTATTCCTCCACCAACTTGTTCGCCTGTGGCACAAACTTATGACGCCTTCCTAATTATTCCAAGTACAACTTCTGTGCAACCCTTTCAGCGGTTATAAGGCTTTCTCCTTCCTAAGCTTCCTTATAACTATAAGTCTTAGAGAAGACTCTTGCGTGCACTCCTTGCAGACAATTCTCAGACACTTCCAAGTGATGAATTTCCTTCGACCCTGCGCACACCTGCAATAGCAGTCTCTCAATGCTCCAGTCAGGTCCGCAACCTTGAGACTTCGCACAGCCTGCACACTCCTTGCACGACTCTTGTGCCCAACTACACCTTGGAGTGAATGAGAACAAAATCTACCCTATATGAACCCTTTGTCAACGCACTCCTTGCAGACAATTCGATTGCACTCCTTGCAGGAACCCTTGTTCAGATAGAGAAACAATTGAAACTCATTCCTACTTCCTTTCATATTTCAAACTCAAAACATGAAATCATATACACAACATATAAAGAAAATGTATAACAGGAAGCAACCATTCATGAGCATATCATTCAACATCAATACACAGAGAACAAACACGAAACCATGAATTTGAATCAAACTCTTTCTATTAATCCAAATATCTGTACATGGGTGTTCTTACACAGCTCTTTGCATGCTCTTTCTCTCTTCATACACAAATGCTCATAATACACTCCCCTTTTACAATACACAATGAGGGTGTCTATATCTTGTTTCCCTCTTGCGCTCTAAAACTGTCTAATCTACACATTCAATTCTACCTACTCGTATTAACTACCATAAATGCCTTCTACCTACTAAGGACAAGAGAAAATTGCTGAAGGTCCATTTATATTTTACAAGTGTGCCTTCATTAAATTGCCACATTTATGCTCGCGCATCAAATCCAAGAGAAATTCAAAATTTGCGCTGGGCTTGTCCAACTGTCCGTTGTCTCCATGCTGGCTCGCTTGAGATGTTGGCGATGCTCCTGCATCACAATGCCGCCTCAACATCCTGGAAACTATCAGCCTTCATCATTGGTCTGCAAAGGATCTGATGGGAACATCTTATGAACCTATTATCCTTCAGTATTGGAAAATCCCTCTTTCTCAGAACCTGCCCCCTTCCCCCTTCTCACTCCCTTTTCAAAGCATCCCTTCAATTTGGACTCCCCTTGAGGAAGGCTTCATTAAACTCAATTTCGATGGAGCCTCCAAAGGTAACCGGGGAGCATCAGGTTATGGAGTCGTTTTCTTAAATCATTAAGGATGCATACTTCTCATCAACACAAGCAGCCTAGGCCACACTACGAACAATGTAGTTGAGCTTTGGGGGCTCACCAGAGGATTGCAATTAGCAAATGAACACAACTTCACCAAGATGGTCGTAGAAGGGGATTCCCTACTCATTATCAATCTCTTCAGGAGAGTTATAAACGGAGCTGACCCAGATCGAATCTCACCCTACTGGAGACTCTCTCATGGACTAAAAATGATCGTGAATCTCTTGCAATCCAATCAGGCCTTCATATCCTCTCACATTAGAAGGAAGGCCAATTAGATAGCATATGACTTGGAAAACTTGGGGATGGACCGAAACTCCTGTGCCAAGCGTCCCTCAATCCATTACATCCCATACTCCAACACTATAAGCATAAAGCCACAGTAGTGGATAAGGCCCCAAATCGGGTGATGGTGTGGGCCATGTTATCACCCCATAAATTATGGGAATCAGCTAGTGACTGAGATATTATCTGTCTCTAGTGTTTTTGTTGACAAATGATTTTTCATCTTGCAAATAATTTGAGAAAAAAGAAAAAGAAAAAGAAAAAAGAAAAAAGAAAAGAGGGCATAAAAGAATTGAAATAAAAGCCCCATGCAATAATAGTAACTTGGCCATACCTTTCAAG
Organism: Picea sitchensis; assembly: GCA_010110895.2. Taxonomy (NCBI): domain Eukaryota; kingdom Viridiplantae; phylum Streptophyta; class Pinopsida; order Pinales; family Pinaceae; genus Picea; species Picea sitchensis. The sequence goes on along the minus strand of SNQJ01S0048171.1, from coordinate 29,144 downwards.
CATGGCCAAGTTCTCTTTAAATTTGATGTTGATAAGGTAGTGAATGATTTGGCTAAACAGTTTAATCTTATCCAAAGTTTCTAGGTTAGATTAGTGAATAAATCTGGCCAGACTGTCTAATCCTGGCCAGATAGCCCCAGGGTAGAGTAATTTCTTAACCCAACAATTTAATCTAGGTTAACTGTCATAGGAAGATAGGTTAGCACTTAGGTTAGTTGCTTCATTTGTTTAACTCCAATAAAACCAGCTCGATGTAAGATGTCACACATGTCTCATAAGCCTAGAGGATAGTTTGTTTGAAGCCCCATGGTGTTGTTATTTTAAAATTTGGGGAAAAAACCCATAAAATGTGTTTATCCTAAGTTTTCCCCCAGCAGCTTCTGATTTATGCCTCCTGCACATTTCGACGGTCCTGATCGCAGCGCCTAGATCTACGGCTCACATAGCATTTCGGACCCCCCCGAGCATTCTGCTTTTAACCGAGGGGGGGGGGGTGTCTGGAATCAATGATAAGAATTGTGCAGATCTGGATGGTCCAGGAATGAGCGCTTAGATCCATGATCCAAATTGGATTTCGGACCCCCCCGTCCATTTTGCTTTTAATGGAGGGGGGGGTGTCCGGAATGAATGATAAATAGCGCGCTGAGATTTGCGGCCAGGAAGAAGGCACGTAGATCAATGACTCTAGTTGGATTTCGGACCCCCCCTAGTGATCCTCTTTTAACCGAAGGGGGGGTCCGCAATGGTTTTTCCCCTCTGGCGGGCCCCTGGTCATACATGGCGTCAGCCTATTGGTCCCGTAGTCCCATCTCCATCTGCTATCTGACAGCCCCCGTCACTCAGGGACATCATTTTCCACTTGTTCCACTTGCTCCCGAGTTATGTCAAATCCCATAACTACTGTCAGTCCCCGCTGTCACTCCCTTACCCCTTTTCACTCATGACCAGCCCCTTATTGCGACTTTCACCTCCAATCCCTAGCAGCTACATCACCCGTCCGTATGTTTTAGCCATGGTCACCTGCCATCGCACCCCCAAGTGGCTCGTTGTCCATTTATTACTGGATAACATACCCGTTATCCTGCTAACCTGTCTCCCGCGCCCGACCGGCCCAAGTTTTAAATAAAAATACCATTATTCCTCCTTCATTCACTATTCATCCATCGCACCAAATTATCTCTTAATCCTCCATTTCATTCCCATCGCCTTCATCCATAGTCAGTCGACCCCACTAACTCCGTGTTATTTGCAGGTATTGTTGCAGAGATGGCGCCAAAGCCAAGACAGGCAGAAGGAGAGGAGAATCCTTTTCTCCCGCCTCCTGTTGACTTGGACAAAATCCCATTGGTTGACAAAGACTGATTGATCGCTGATACCAAGTGTGATTTTGACTTTTCAGACCTCCAATCATGGCTCCGAGAGGTTTTCCTAGACCAGAGCGACGAAATCGGACTCTGGGAGTCCAATTTACCCCTGTACCTTTTTCCCCAAATCCATCATTTTCCCGAATTCGCACTTAAATGCCAATCTCACTACATTCCCAAATAGAGAGTCGTTGTATCCTCATCTGGAGACACCCTGTTCCTCATCACTCCCGAAGACATAGAACAGATGATGCAAATTCCCCGTGCTGAATCTGCATCCCCTTTCAACCTAGAAATCCTTACCGAGCTATATCAAAAGATGAATTTTCCCCAGAGAGCTCAGATATTCGATCTTTTCCTTCCCACTTCTGCTCAGTTCCCTTCCACAAATCCCCCTTACCCATCTTCCATGTTCTCCACCAAGGGAAACCAAATCATTTCCTCCCTTTGTGCCCTGCTGGGGTACTATTTCGACCAGTGGGTAGATGAGCCCATTCTAGGTTTTCTATCCATTTTCTCTAATGATGAAAATCCCACAACACAGTTTGATTACAACACCTTCTTGGCTGACAATATTCACGAACAGTTCGTGAATTTTGGCACAGAAGGCATGTTCAAATACTCATCAATATTGGCCTACATGTTTGTCTACTTCCAAGCAGATAAATTCAGTTTCTCCATGCAGAAAATGGATGCAGACGGAAGGCCTCAGCCAGTCACAGCATGGACCTCTTTGTTGAAGAATAATTCCACAGAGTACAACTTCAAAGAATTCATTGATATTTTCTACCACCATGTGGTAAGCATGTTGAGCGGTAGGCTCGAGCCTCGCATCAACGACGAAGTCCAGAGAATTCTGCATCTCTCGGAGAATACAAATACTGGGGACTGGTACTTGTATCAGAACTACACCGAGATCAGAGTATTCGGGTGCGAGTTGGCACCCTACAAGTTGCCCAAATATGTGCCGGTAATAATTTTTTCTTTAGAGTACATAAGACAGATTATGAATTCTGATGATATTCATTTCGTATCATTAAAGAAGAAGCAGCAACTTCAGATCAAGGGACAGATCGGTTCCTTCATCTGCAACAGTCATGGCATAGGAGAAGAAGCGGACCGGATGCTGAGAGATATGAAGTTTTTCATAAGTTTCCCCTGGCACTATGACCCATGCGGGATCATCTCAGAAATGTGGGTGAAGAAAAAAAATATCCCGTATGTTCACGAAGCTAAGGCCGAGATTGAGAAATTCGCTAATCAGACGGTTTGGGTGCCTGACACCTTGATTGAAGTGGAACAGCAGGTTCCCCCTACCACTGTGCCACCAACTTCCACACCACAAGTACCTAAGGAAAAAATGCCTCGACAAGAATCATCTCCGCCTGTCACGGAGGTGTCATCTGAAGAGTTCCAGTTACATACTAAGAGGCCCAAGACAGCCACAATTCCCAACCCTACTGGTGAGAAAGAGGCCTCGCCTACCACAGTGACTAAGTCTATCATTCCACCCTTCAGGTCGAGCTTGTATAAAGAAATCACTCCAGTTGTGCCGAAGAAGTCTACAGACTCCCCATTGGACACTCAGCAAGGCAAAACTGGGCCCAAGTTGAGCATTTTCGAGAAGTACGAGCTGATTAAGAAAAGAAATCAGACCCTTACCAGCAGTACTTATGCTTTGTTTCGGAAGTAGTCGTCCACTGCGCAGCATAGGCTGTTGTCTGTGTTTGACACAGAAAGAGGCAGGATGCACATGGCCTTCCTTCAGGCGCAGGTACCAGACCTCAAGGTGATTACAGATTAGAAGAGGGCCACCTTCAAGTTACAGATGAAGGATGTGCATCCAGCAGATCAGATGGATCTGCACAAGCAGACAGGGGAGATGGTTTTCCATACACTGGCACATGCTTCCGCTTCTGCAGCAAAATTATAGGTATCATTGAACAACGCTTGGACATAGCTTAAGCTGGAAAACATATCATCCTTTGCGAAGGACAATAGAATCAAGACCTTGGAGGAGATGGTTCTCAAGATCGACTATGATCCTTCAAATGTCAAAGCTGTAGAGGAGATGATAAAGAAAAAGAATGATGACATCGCCTCATTGATAAAACAGCCGGAACTCCCACCCACAGAGGACTCACAGGCGAAGGAGATAGCAGAGAAAGAAGGTGAGAAGGACGAGATGCTAAAGCTACTCATGGAGCAGAATGCTCAGCTCAAAGAAATGGAAGCTGAGATGGAGAGGTTATTGAAAGAGAAAGAGAAGTTGAAGCAAATGGAAGGCATTCCATTGAGTACTATCCCAATTGCAGGATTGAGCACTATAGTAGCAGTAACAACAATTCCATCTGCAACACCAGTGACACCACAAGAAGGAACAACTGACCTCGCCAAATCCATGGAAAAGATGAATCTGCAAGAGACAGAAATCAACAGGCTGAAGAAGGAAGTTGAGAACCTCCAGGAACTCAAAAATTCTTTCCAAACCAGTCTCTCCAAGAAAAAGCAGGTAACTGAACAGCTCAAGAAGGAGCTACAGCAGCTCCAAAAGCAAACAATGGCAGGGAAGACTTTGGCTAAGTTCAAAGAGAATGTATGGACAGATATCACAAAGTCCATGAATGAAATCTAGCCCATGATCTAAATCATGTTTGAGCAGAACGAGTTGGTCCAGAGGAGTAAACAGGCTATTAAGAAGATCTTAGTAGAATTGGGAGATAGACCAACTCAGGCAAATGATATAATCAAATTCCTCAATTCGAAGACTAGAGAAGAGCTAGAAGAGTTGAAGATAGAAGATAGAACAGAGACCATCCTTGAGGTCAAGAGAGTTTTGACCAAAAGGGGATTAATGCTTCAACTAGAAGAAAAGGTTCAGACCATGGACCTAGGGGTACAAAAATTCTTCAACAAGATCGGGGCTCTCCAGAAGAAGGGTCTCCCTGGTCTGAAGGTTATTAATGATAAACTAATGACACTCCTAGATTACAAAAAGAGACTATCTGAAGTGTCTAAGGATAGTTCCAAGTTTGCTGGCATACAAGGGAGCATCACTGGCAAAGCATTCTTGGACGCTCTTCAGTTGGACATCAGCATCCAACACGAGATTCGACACATATTCCTCACTAAGCCCACATTCGCCAAATATATGGAAATGG
>SNQJ01S0048171.1:10163-20787 GCA_010110895.2 Picea sitchensis | reverse complement strand
CGTGAATTACATAATCATGTTAATCATTGAGTTTTGGAATGAATTTTTTTTTTGAGGCCTTAACTAAGGGAGCATATATCTGGGAACCAAATCCAATAAATGACCATCCATGCCCAAAGTAGTGTGGTTGAATGAAATACATCCCATGTTATTTTCTTTGCATCAACAATCAAAGGAATTGTCTCCTTGGGAAAATTGACATTCGTAAATGCAAGGTGTCTAAGGGATTGAAAAAAAGTGAAATTCAATCAGTGAATGTTGATCAGATGAATTTCAAGAAAAAAANTGACCAAGACTCATGGCAATATTTAGGACATGTGAAGCATAGGGGGAGATTTACTTACCCATTATCATTAGGTCTCACTAGATAGTTTCAAGATGTGTTTTGTCAATCTAGTCCAAATATAAATGAATCTTGGCAATGAATATTTCTTTCTCTTGTTATGAAATGAAGAAAACAGAAAAATGAAAAACTTGGTGTGAATTACATAATCATGTTAATCATTGAGTTTTTGAATGAAATTTTTGTTTGAGGCCATAACTAAGGGAGAATATATCTGGGAATCAAATCCAATATAGGGCCATCCATGCAAAAGTAGTGTGGATGGATGAAATACATTCCATGTCATTTTTCTTGCATCAACAATCAAAGAAATTGTCTCGAGAAAATTGGCATTCGTAAATGAAAGGTGTCCAAGGGATTGGAGGAATTCTTCCTTGTACACACAACAAACATACCATATGCATTCACTTGTTGAGAAGTGGTGCAATGGTATTCAAGGTGTTATAGATAAAGGTATCCCATGGATTTTATTTATAATATGAGAATCTCATCTAATAAGAACATCATTTCATGAGTAGGACTCTTTCAATATCCTCAATATTGAATAAACTTTATAATCTACTTGCAGTATATTAAAACCATACAACCTTGATATTTAATATCATCAAAATATTTTGAATACATTTTATATTGTAGATTCACATTGTTAAAAACCTACAACCAATGTTTTGTAGCATCAAGTGCAAAAAGATTGAAAACAACATAACTTATCAAAGAGTTAATATAATTTAATGGTAAACAAGGGATATTGGTTTTGTAGCATCAAGTGAAAAAAGATTGAAAACAACATAACTTATGAAAGATTTAATATAATTTAACGGTAAACAAGGCATTGTAAGATACTTTGTAAGCTAAACTTTGTAAAAAACTTATGATACTCTAATATTACATATGTAAAAATGGATTTATATATTGAATTCCTAAAGATTTGAAATTTTTATAAAATACAAAAAAATTGAATTAAAAAGTTAGACAGATTGAAATGTTTATGAAATTTTTATAAAATACAAAATGTTTTGATTCCATTATGTTACAGTTTGGGATGCCTTCCAGAGTATCCAATTGGGAGTAATAGTGAGCTCATGAATTTTTGAGGATTTGTATGGGGCCCAACTCACATTATTCATCATATATCATAGATTGGCCCAACTCACTAACCTAAGGAATCTTGATAGCTTGGCTAATGACCATTACATATTACTTAAAACATAATCAATCTATGAATAGATTGACTCATTATAGAAATACCAACATTAACAAAGTAATACAGATTTTCTATTCATGGAAAATATCTTGAATCTTAGTGTTGATTCTTAGTGTAAATGATTGCTAGAAAACACTTTCAACCTAATCAATCTATGAATAGGTTGACTCATTATAGAAATACCAACATTAACAAAGTAATATAGATTTTCTATTCATTGAAAATATCTTGAATCTTAGTGTTGATTCTTGGTGTAAATGTTTGCTAGCAAACACTTTGAACCTAGTTTTATTTGATCAATTCATTCTTAAGGATTTTGTCACTTGTGATTACTTCCTTTTAATAATATTTTTTTAAGACTCTTGTACACTACGAAATTGAGTTGAAAAATACGATGCACTCAAGAAATAATTGTTCCATATAGATTATTTTTCTTGAACTACAATGATACAACATGACACTAGATTATTCTTTGTAAATACAATGCCATATTCACTCTTTGCAATTCAATTCCATGTTACTCATGGTTGTTTATCTTTGATAACAAAATGAATTCTACCTTTTTGCAAAATATCTTTCATCTATTTTCCTTTTCATTTAAAAATACTTAAATGCGTACGGACATTCCTTCTATGTGTCTCTTGGTGTATCACATATTGCAACATATTTTTTCACCTCATTAAAAATGAATTTATTTTCACCTGGGTAAAATGAAATTTCGATCTTTTCAAAAATTTAGATTATTTTAATTTTTTGGGATGCTAAGTTGCAATGGTTGTCATTTTGAATTCTATGAGTTCAAAATGAGTAGAGGTAGTACCAACATTGTAGTATGCCAATTATTGGGCTTCTCCACTTCCCCACAAATTTATCTTATCTATATCAATTATTAAATAAATTCTTTATATAGTTATTGAGCATAATTTCGAGAACTAACTCATCCCATAAATTTTTCTTCATAAATATTAATTATTTAATCGATTCTTAAGCTTGTTATTGAGTATAATTTTGAAATTTAGTTTATGTTCTTTTAGGTTGCACATTTATGCAAATGAAAGTACTTCACAATATAGAAGGAAAGATACATAAGTTGAATCTAAGTGTAAAGCATATATATTCTCTTGGTCCACCTTTATTATATTTTCATTCTTTCAATTTTGTCTTTTTGTTTATTTTTTAAATATTAGATATGTGCATTGATAGTTTTGACTTTCTTTTTTAAATAATTTTGAAGTTATTTGAATTTGCCAAATTTAAGGGGTCCATATTGAGTTCAATAATATCTTTACATATTAATATCATGTAAATGAAAATCAAAGTTAGGCATGCCAATTCAATTTACAATGGGTTTATCTAGGTATAACTCACAAATTTATAAGGTACAAACTTGTGAGAAAATAAATTTTGGCTAGTTAAAAAGGGTTGTGGGTATGATTAGTGTTTTGATTTATTTTTTTGTATTTTATTGAACACTTTATATTGATGTAAATTTTCGTCTTAAATATGAAAATGAGGATAGGATCGATATCTAAGTTCATTATCTATATGGAACTTTGATATGTAAAGTGCAATATCTACTACTAATGTACATGAACTTCTTGCTAGATCGAGAATAACTAGGTTTGTGTAAATGGATATAGCATGGTTTTACAAGTAATAATGATTGTACATGATTACACATTTAATAATAATCAATTAATGATTTTTTTTTCCATATAATCTATTTTACTTCCTTATACACTCCTTTTAAAATTTCCGCTATAAGGACTTCGAGGGAATGTTGTTTAGAATTGGAATATTAATATTTAGAGTTCGAAAGAACAAATTGCAAATTTGGGATATACATTCTTCATTCCCATACTTTATGGTTCTTCTAGTTGCACGTGTTATGAAGACTTCCACACTACTTTTGGGCTTCCTGTTTGTGTAGGAAAATTTACTCTCGGATTTGAATTTGTGTGAAATTTTATTCCTGTATTTATCCTAGAGAATTTTGTAAACATGATCTATTGAATCCTGTTACATGTTCACATAATAGATGTGCTAAATATGTCTTCCATGCAGACATAGGTCATAGGTGTGGTACATATTCACACTTGTGATAATTAGGAATTAATGGAACCATTTTTATTAGCATTCTCTTCATTTCTCCAAATTGTACATTCCTATGTATTTATTTCGAATTTGAATATAAAGACATCTAAAGAATATTTTATGGGATTTGAATATTAACATTAAAATTTTTAAAAAGAACAAATTACTAATTTTAAATGTAATTACTTTATAGCCATAGTTATTAAATTACTTTAATTGTTTAGATATTTTTTCTAAATTAATGGATTTCTTTGGGACACCTTTCTTGAGATGTTCATTCCTCATATCTCCTTCATCATTCTCATCCTTTATCTCACTTGTAATTGTGAATTCTATGAAGGCTTCTATTCTATATTTGGAATTTCTTTTTATGTAGAAAAAATTATTTTAGATTTAGAATTTGTGTAAAATATCATTATCTTACATATCCTAAAGGTATATGTAGACACAATCTATTGATTTATAATTCTAATTAATTTTTATAAAATATAGAAAAACTTATATAACATTTTATAACTTGTATTTATTTTCCACTTATAATGACTATGACTATGGTGTAATAAATAATATAATTGTTTTCAACAAAAAGTCATAAAAAAAATACAATTTGTTAAATAAAAAAACTACCTTTAAATTTAAATAACAGAATGTGTATATGTTAAAAATTAACTACCTAATAAAAAATTTATAACCTGAATTTGCATATACTAAGTAACATTTAAATAACATAATGTATATATGTTAAAAATTAAGTACCTAATAAAAAAATTATATCATGAATTTGCATATACTAAGTAACATTTAAATAACATAATGTTTATATGTTAAGAATTAACTACCTAATAAAAAAATTATATCATGAATTTTCATATACTAAGTAACATTGTACATTTGGGCAACCTTTTGGCCAAACCTTGGTGTGCTCACGACTTGGACACAGGGTTGGACCCCCGCAGCCAATTCATAGTCCACTGGACTGTGACTTGGTCGTTGGGGCCTAGCCTGGTGGCCAAGTCATTAGCATGCCCATGGCTTGGCCACAAGGTTGGCCCCCTGCGGCCAAGTCACAATCTAGTGGACTATGACTTGGTTGNNNNGTTGTTGGGTCCCAGCCCTATGGAAAAGTCGTTGGCATGCCCACAGTTTAGCCACAGGGTTGAGCCCCCGCGGCCAAGTAACCGTCCATTGGATTGTGACTTGGTCACTGGGGCCTAGCCCTGTGGCCAAGTTGTTGGCGTGCCCACGGCTTGGCCACAGGGGCTCCACATTAACTAAATTTTAATTTAAAAATAAAAATTAAATTTCATATTACAAATTAAAAATTAAAATTAAAATTGAAAACTAAAAGTTAGAGTGAAATACCTGAAGCCCATTGACCACCCACCAACACAACAGCCCGACCGTTCGCAGGAATGGCCGCCAACACGACATCTGCACCAACCCTACATCCGTGCCAACACTCAAGAATTCTCACAAACACTCACAAATGTTGGACCACTCACAAATGCAGGAATGATTACAAATGCAAAGATCTTAGAAAAATGTTAGGATATCTATGTGTGGTTTATATATAAACATTCTTTCGGCCGAAAGACGGTTTGGCCGAACAATATTCTGGCTGAAAGAATGTTTCGGTCGGAATATCTTTCGGCCAAAAACATATTGTCAAATGGAAAAATTTTGTCGGACTAAATTTTTACACGCAAATTGAGGGTGTCGTCACTATATCGTTCAATTTGAAGTTCCACATTTCGGACGAAAAATAGTTCGGCTGAAAAACGCATCTTTCGGCCGAAAATTAATATTAGTTCGGCCGATTTTTTTTTTTTGGAATTTTGGAGATCAGATTGTCACGAAAGTGTTACCCACCTCCGTGATTTCACCCCCAATACACTACACAAATCCCAATGTGTGAATAGATGTATTTCTTTCAAACACAAGGGAAACCACCTAGTCAACGACCAATGATGAAATGTCAACTTTTGGGTTCAAGGTTACCTACCAATGAGAAAAATAGGACTAGGGTGTGTAATAGGACTACAACTTTATGTGATTCTGAGACAAACTGACGGTATGGCCAACATGCAAAGTCAAGAGTTCTGAGGAATGGATGACACAAGTTGATAGACATCCTTTGAAAAAGAGCATGAGACATATGGAATACTTTGGCAGCATAGACTCAATGATGAAACCATGATATGTAGGAGGCATAAATCAAACTCTCCATAGGGAATGGAAGAGTAACTAGTCGAGGGAGTAAACTCTCTGTAACAAGATCAACTTCCTAATTCCATGCTAAACCCAAAATTATGATGACAATTGGACTCAACAATTTTTTCCTTTGTTCAAAGGTGACACAACTGCTGCCAATATAAGATAATACTCTCTTCCTGCCCATATATATATTTTTTGACATAGTCAAATGGATGATATGATACAGAGGAGGAAATGAGTGTCACAAGTAATAAAAACTAGTTCCAACAGTGGAACATACCTATGCTCAATGAAAGGAGGTGCATGCGGGAGATGGACACTCGAGGGAATGTTCCCTCATGGTTATAGGGTGTCAAGTTGCAAAGGATATAAACAAGGCTCTGCTTGGTTGAGGATGAAAAAATTCTGAGGAAAATGGTTTATAACGCAAAGAGAGAACTGACCATAGGATCAATATTGCAAGCAAAGTCATGAGATGCAATCACAGATTAACACTAAAAAATATCCATTTTCATAATGTTAGTCTACTTGATTTGAAAAAGGGATAAACTTGCACCAAATAGACAACCTTTCATATCCAATTTATGACTGTGAAAGAGACAAGTTCACTTGACAATAATTTATCTTTTGAAAATGAGTCGAAAAAGAGATTAACTAAGACTCGGGGCCTTTCAAGTCTAATTTAACGAGTGTGAAAGGAACGAATTCACTCAGAAATATTTTCTCTTTTTTAGACAAGTCGAAAAAGAGCTTAAATCAAACTCGCTTGGGAGTTTCTAGGCGACATTTCATGGGGGAGGCCAAGGCTCCCATGATGGACTTCTGTGAAATGTCAGTATCTTACGAATAGCCGACACAAGCTTGGGAAAACCCAAATATCTCCAAGTCGAGAAGGATAAAGTTCTAGAAGGGGTTACCATCTCTGTGATATATCATATAATGTATCTCAGTTGAAAGGACATAGGAGGAGGCATTGGATACCTCACAATACCATCCCAATCAAACGGAACTTCTCCAGGACTTGCAGGGAGAGTACTCGGGGAGAGTGATGTAGGCGCACCTGCTAGGCATGTCCACTCACAGGATCTTTCCTCCTTCCTCCGCTCGAAGAACTGAAAGGTTCTTCTATTTCCCTATCGGGAAATTTTCACCCACTACACTCTCCCACGGGATCTCCCCTTCTTCTATCGGGAAATCAATGCTAGCCTTTTACTTTGTGATCGGGGTTCCTTCTATCGATATTTTGACATTTGCAATGTACAACCAATTTGTTTTATCGATCCCTGATCCTCGATATGCTCCTTGGTTTCCTTAGCCCCTCCTGGCTCTGCCTGGTCCACGTGACCTCCCCTATATGACCGCAGCCATAACTCCCATCGGGGTTTCGAGCATTCCAATGTCGAAATACACCCGTCCTCAGGACTCGTGATTCCTCGAGTCCTGACTCCCCAGTATACTGATAGCTGACTCCCACAATGGTGCTTCCCTCCTTTCCGACGTGCTGACAGTTGGCCACATGGTGGCACCTTCCTCCTTGTTGAGGTTTCGAGGTTCACGATTCCAAAATGCGCCAACACCTTGTCACCAGGATCCCCGATATCCTGATGACCCAAACAATGATAGACGACTTCCCTTCAGATCTCTGACACGCATCCCAAATGAATGGACGGTTCAAATCAGTCCTCACTATTTCGAGACTTTACAAGACCATGAACACCCACTTACCTGAACTCCAATGACCACATCCCCGATCTAGACAACCACATGACACGTGTCCTCCCTGAGATCCTCCGGCTGTGATCTTTCCACCGTTTTAGGATTCAGCTAGTCACGGATTCTTGTCTTCTGAAACTCCGTAATGATGATGGACTCTCGATCCTTGCCACCTATCCCAATATATGGACGACTCTGAATTCGTCGGGGGTTCGAGACTTCTGATGTCCCGATTCTCACGACCTCAGGAACTCTGATTTTTTACTCCCGATGCCTTGATATCCCGATGCCTCTTGGGATTCTTACTCTGCTCATGAGGGTTTAAACCCTATGCAACTCCTGTCAGGTCAGACGGCTGACGGGTAACTGTTCAATGATCCAATGCTCATGACCTCCCTAGAGCTTAAACTCTACTCACGACCGTAACTTCCTTGCTTCTTTGGCAGATCCAATGGCTGACAGGATTTTTCAAATCTCCTCCACAAGATCCTAACCATCAATCTCTCTCTCTTAGATGTCTTCTACGGGTGAACCCAATCTCCCTCTATGAAAACTAGTCCTCTCGCGCGTAACTTTGCAGCGCCGGTTCAAACACTCCATGCACAGACTTCCTGTGCTTCTCTTCGACTGGCTTGAAAGCCTTATCCCTCCTGAGATCTCTCACACTTTCAACCTCAAAGGGTCTTTGCATGCACTCCTTGCGGAAGTTCCCAAACACTTCCAAGTGTTGAGTTCTTTCGACTCTGCACACACCTGCAGCAACATTCCTTCAATACTTCGCTCAGGTTCACAACTGAGGCTCTCCTTATCCTGCGCACTCCTTGCATGGCTCCTACAACCCAATTTCACTTCTGGGTGAACGAGAACAAGAGTTAAACTATCTGGGCCTTATGTCAACGCACTCCTTGCAGACGAATTCAACTACACTCCTTGCAGGAATCCTTGCTCAGATAGAGAAACAATTGAAACTTATTCCTTCTACTTCCTTTCAGACTTCAATCTCAACACATGAAATCATATACACAGCATAACAACAAATTCATAACAGGAAGTAAATACTCATGAGCATATCAATCAACATACATACACAGAGAATAACACAACACCATGAATTTGAATCAATTTCCTTCTATTAATTCAATACCTGTACATGGGTGTTCTTACCCAGCTCTATACTTCTCTTCTATTCTCCAATGCTCAGAATTATGTTACAATGCACAATGAGGGTGTCTATATCCGTTTTCCCTCTTTCTTCTAAAACTGTCTAATCTAGAATTAAAAATCCTATCTACCTGCATTAACTATATTAAATGCCTCTATCTACTTCAGACGAGAGCGGGGCGCTCAAGGTCTGATTACAATATACCAAAACACCTTCAATAATGATCTCATTTATATTTGGTGCATCATCTTCAAGGGAAAATTCAAAAATTTGGCTGGGTCTGCCCAGCTGTCCTTTGTCTTCTGCACTGGCTTGCTTGATGTGAGGGATGCTCCTGCATCATACTCCCTCGCTTGAAAACTTTCATGGGCTCCTGTCCATGAGATCCTGCATGGTCTGTCCATGTTTCAAAATCTCTGCTTCAATCTCCCAGCTGGCATCTTCAACTGGATGGCCCTTCCACTTGACCAAATATTTAAAATATTCTTTCCTTCTGGTCTTCTTATCCACTCGTTTATCCAGTATCTACTCCATATGTGTCTTGTTTGTAACTGGCATCTGCTTCTGCCACTGAACCTCTGGTTGTTCAACACTTGTTCCTATCTCCTCAAGTTTATATGGGTATAAATCTGAGACATTGAATATCGGAGAAATTCTGATCCCATCTGGTAGTTCAATCTCATAAGCATTCTCTCCAATTTTCTTCAAGACCTTACATGGTCCGATTTTCTTCATCTTCATCTTATTGTATGTTCCCCTCGGGAACCTTTCTCTTCTCAAGTGCACTAGAATCAAGTCACCAACCTCAAATTGAAGTTTTCTTCGATGCTAATCTTCTCTCCACTTATACTCCTGACTTGAATTCTGCAGTCGCTCCTTCACCCGGCTATAAAGTTCTTTTATTGCCTGCGCAAATTCTTCTGAACTAGAGCTCCTAGTAGCAGTTTGTTCTGAATCTCTCAATTTAGAAACTCCTCTCGGCTGCGTGCCATATACAATCTGCAATGGACTCTGGCCTATGCTCCTGTTCACTGAGTCATTATAAGCAAACTCTGCCTACGACAATACATTGTCCCAACTGCTGTGGTGCTCCGCCACTAAGCTTCTCAGGAAGTCTCCTAGACTTCTGTTTACCACTTTTGTTTGTCCATCTGTTATAAGCTGAACTAAACAACAAGTTAGTCCCCAACTTCTTCCATAATTTCCTCCAAAAGTTCCCTAAGAACTTTGTATCTCTGTCCGAAACAATACTCCTTGGTAAGCCGTGAAGTCGAACGACCTCTTTGAAAAACAGATTTGCGATGTGAGTCACATCACTAGTTTTCTGGCATGGGGTAAAATGTGCCATCTTGGAAAACATATCCACTACCACAAAGATCGAATCAAATCCTCTTTGCATCCTTGGCAATCCCAATATGAAATCCATGCTAATTTCATCCCACGGCTTCTCAGGTATGGGCAATGGTTGATAAAAACCCGCATTCTACTTCCTTCCCTTCAAATGCTGGCAAATTCTGCATCTGTCCACAAACCTCTTGACCTCTTCTTGCATCCCTGGCCAAAAGTATGATTCGCTCAGCTTCGTGAATGTCTTATCCTGACCGAAGTGTCCGGCCAATCCTCCACTGTGTTTCTCCTTCAGCAAGTTCTCGCTCATGGAACAATTTGGAATACACAGTTGATTGCCTCTTAACAGTAATCCTTCCTGGATCATGTATTCAGCCCATTTGCTGCTATCTCTAAGAACTGGATTCTCAGCTGCTTCATACGCTTCCTTAAAGTTTGTATCATCTGCGTACATTTCTCTGAGATCATCAAAACCCAACGTCTTGACTTTGAACTCCTGCAACAACAAACACTTCCTGCTCAAAGCATCAACAACTTTGTTAGCAGT
>SNQJ01S0048170.1:47815-72782 GCA_010110895.2 Picea sitchensis | reverse complement strand
ACACAATCTCAACCTTATACAATATAGGATGAGTGTATCAAGATCATACAATATATTAGTCAATATTATCTTTATACCAATGTTCAAGTCACCTTCATAACATTATGTTCAATATTGACAATGCTTGACATTCATGTCACCTTTATAGCATGAATGTCCAACCTTCATAACATTATGTCCAATATTGACAATGTTTGACATTCAAGTCACCTTCATAACAATATGTCCAATATTGACAATGCTTCTCAAACCAATCAATCAATGATACTTCACATATTTATCATGGTTGACATCAATGACAACCAAATTTCCAACAAGTTCTTAGTTGCCCGTGCATCTTAACTGAGGTTAATGTTTTTGTCTTACTGAAATTTTTATTCGTTTGAACTTATTGTTCCAGATTGTTCTTTTATCAACATCTAGGCGGATAACCTAGTATTCCTTTTTGGTCTGGTACTAAACACATACCAACGTAAATTTACTCCTTATCGTTATTAAGCTTTAATAATACTCTGTAACTGATAATAAAAAAAAATTGATTTCCTTTGGTTCTTCATTTTTAAATACAGCTAAGTGAGGTCTGTTTCCCACCAGTTTATATCACTATTTATCGTTTAACAGTCGCCTAACTTGGCGTTTTCTATAATTTACTATGCACTGAGAATTTCTATATGGCCTATTCAGGCTCTTCTTGTTCTATTAATTCCTCTGTCAGTTCCAGTAAGGGTTACGATTATACGCTTAGATCGAATCTTACTTGTCAGAATTGGAATGCACAATCAATAGTAGTTTCACTAATAGTCTGCGTATTTGCGTAACTCTCATATATTTTTCGTTATATTTCCTTACATAATCTTCAGGTGATCGTTTTTCTTGTAGAGGACTATACATGTAAGTGTATGTCTGTGTGTTTAGGATTTAGTTATCCTGTATCTATTATTTGTTTAAATACTCACACCACACGGTTGATTTCCTATAATGTTTCATAAAGGGTACGACTTCGCTAACATAAAAAAACTAGTATATCAAAATAGGTTGATTGTTTAGTCTTTAACCTTTAATTTACTTCTGCATCGATATATATATATATATATATATATAATTTAGTATTTTTTATTACCATTTTGATTTATATTCAAAATAATCTACTTATATCGAAGGTCAAGAAGAATATATTTTATTTCTTATCCTTATTTACACATTCTAACAAGATGGATACGCTGAACTAATGAAGGGCCTCTCTTTTATGCGAGCAACCCATCATAATGCATCCAATGCCAAACCCCTTTCTCTGATCATGGATTCAAAGTTTGAGCTTCCACATGCACGCCAATTATTCACATACAGGTCTAAGTATTATTTGATTTGTTTACAAATTCTTTTCTTATTACTTTCTATCTTATATAAACATAGTCTAACCACTTATTACCAAATAGTTTGTAGGGATAAATCATCACACCTCGGAACATGAAGAAAGGATGATGGAAGGGTACTCAGGTTCCATTACTAGATCCAAAATTTGGAGGAGAACACTTACGCTTTCATTTGGTTTATTTCACCTATTCAACTGTAACCTGTACAATATTTGATTAACATAGATTGATTTATCCCTCTTAACATGTGTATGTGGATTTCGAATTAGTAAATTCAATGGTTGTAAAATGCAAATTATGTACTGTATCTTTCTTGTCAAGTATCTAAAGTTGATTTAATAAGATAGATCAGAGAAATTTTCTGTAGGTAACACTATGCAATCTTTCCATGAATTCTATATAAATAGTTAGAAAGAGTTTTGATTTGATTTAATAAGATAGATCAGAGAAATTTTCTGTAGGTAACACTATGCAATCTTTCCATGAATTCTATATAAATAGTTAGAAAGAGTTTTGATCCATATCAAACCTATATATATATTTACGTACTCAACAATATAAGTACATTCGTTTAATATTCTCCATTGTAGATTATTTTAAAATAAACCACTATAAAAACTATCTTAATTATCATATTGAATAAAACTTCATAGTTTCACTAATAACATTAAGCTCAACCATTAAATTCAAAAAATAATTTGAAGAAAACATGGAAAATAGAAGGAGAAACCAAGTTCCACCCAGCCTTAGAATGGATCAACCAAATCACTCGATCCAATAACCCCCAAGTCTGATCATGAATCCATAAGGGCAAAATGAGCCTCATGTTCCAGCAAAAATTTGTGTCCTCCACAGTTGCCTAACACCTCAATGCTAATACAACAACTTCTTATTTTTTTCTTGTTATTCACCAACATAAACTTTTACTAGTGAGTCCTTTCCTTCCACATGCTAAGAAGCGTCGTGCCTCCTCACACATGTATATATTCAGTTGCCCATGTCTTAGTTTTCTCCAAGCTCTTTTCCCCCCTTTGGAATTTTCACAGATTTGGAAATCCCTGATTTTCAGGGTGTGTCAATCATCAAAATTGACTTATGAAACATGTGCTTTCATGCCCAGGGTTAGCTCCAACTTGTTCCCCACTCATGGATTCATGATCATATTTTTTTTAATCTGATTATTCCTTTTGTCCCCTTTACTAATTAAATAAAAATACTTGTCTCTTACATCTGTCCATATTAAAGGACACTTGGAAATTCAATATTTTGCCCAAAATTTATATTAACAATAGTCACTTTTCTCCTACTAATCCTAAACTAAAATTTTCCACTTAAGGAAATTATTTAGCTTAATAAATAATTTATTTGGGGGTATTACATATTCTCCCCCTTGGACTTAACACCATCCTCGGTGTTAATGCTTATTATTTCTAGTCATCCTTGGAACAAAGTTGGATATGGCGTTCTCATGACATCCTCCAACTCCCAAGTAGCTTCTTCAGGACTAAAATACTTCCATTGCACTTTTACCTAGACAATGACTCGATTCTGCAACAATGTTTCTTTCTTGTCCAGAATGCGCAAAGGTTCCACCTGGAATTCGCCCTATGGTTCCACATGTAACAAGTTCCAATCAATTACATGAGTAAGGTCATGAACATGTTTCTTTAATAACGAAATATGAAAAAAATTATGAACTTTAAATTTTCCGGTAGCACTAGATGATACACAACTCGACCAATTCGAGATAATACTTCGAATGGTCCACAAAACCTTGCTGCCAACTTGGCACATCTTCCAAGTTTTAATGAAATCTTTTTCGATTTAACTCTTAGATAGTCATGGTCCCCGACATTAAATTCCTGATGAAGTCCACGCTGATCCGTGTAACGTTTTTTTTCCGTCTTGTGCAAATTTTATATTTTGTTGAGCCTTTTTAACATTCAATTCCATTTCCTGTAACATATCTGGTCCAACCATGATTCGATCAACTGGATTGTCCCATCTAATAGGAGTTGTACATTTTCTCTCGTAAAGGATTTCAAATGGACTTATTTTGGCTAAAGATCGATAATCGTTATTGTAGATGAATTATACTAAATGCAAGTAGTCTTCCCATCTTGTCGGCTTATCCATAACATACATCCTTAGCATGTCTTCAATGATCTGGTTAGTACATTCATTTTTTCCATCGGTTTGAGGGTGGTAACTGGTACTAAAGTTGAACTGAATTTCAAGACCTGCAAATAATGCTTTCCAAAACTTGAAGTAAACTTAACATTCCTGTCAGAAATTACCTTCCTTGGTATTCCATGTAATCTAAAAATTTATTTCATAAAAATTTCTGCAATATGATCAACCTTGTAAGTAGATTTTATAGGTATAAAATGTGCAGATTTACTTAACTTGTCCACCACTACCATAATTGAATCATATTGTTTTTGAGTTTTTAGAAAACCTGTAATAAAATCCATTGATATTATTTCCCATTTCCATTCTAGTATAGGGAAAGGCTGCAATAAACATGTTGGATGTTGATGCTCCTTCTTTATCTGTTGACATTCTAAACACTTTGACAAATAATTAGTTGCATCAGTTTTCATATTAGGCCATTAAAACTGTTTTCTTAATGTTGGAATCATTTTTTGATATCAAGGTTGGCCTAAATAAGACTTTTTATGGATTTCATTAAAGATTAGCAATTTTAAATCCATCAAATTTGGTATGTAAATTATGTTTTTAAACTTTAGAATTCCCTCTTGGTCGATTTTGACATATTTCATGTTTGTTTCCTTTTCACCTTTCAACATTTTTTCTTTTATTTTTACATACTCTTCGTGCATTTTACCTGCAGATATGCTTTTGTCTTTGAGATAGTTGTCAGTTTTACTCATAATTATTTCATAAATACCACCTGTCCTTCTACTAAGTGCATTTGCAACTTTGTTTTCCTTACCCTTAATATGTTTGATTTCAAAATCAAATTCGCTTAAAAATGCAATCCACCTTGCATGTTGTGCATTTAATCCTTGTTGATTCAACAACTACTTTATGCCACTATTATATGTTAAAAACATAAATTTCCTTCCTATTAAGTAATGATGCCATATTTTTAATGCATGAATCAGAGAAGTTAACTCTAAGTCATGTGTCACATAGTTTTGTTCGTGATCTTTTAACTTTCTTGATTCATAAGCAATCATATATACTTCTTGTGATAAAATCGCGCCTAACCCTTCCTTGCTGGCATCGATACAAACTGTGAAATCTTTATAAGGGTCGACGACTTTAATAATTGGTGCAATAGTTAATTTTTCCTTTAACTTATTAAAACTTTCCTGACATTCTTGCGACCAAATAAACTTTACCCCTTTTTTTCTGTAAGGATGTAATATGAAAATCAATTCTGGAAATTTTTTCAATAAACCGTCTGTAATAACCTGTTATTCCCATAAACGACCGTATCTCTGCCACATTCATGGGTCTAGGCCATTCTACAATTTCCTTTATTTTTTCTGGATCTACTGCTATCCCATCGTCGAAAATAATATGTCCGAAGTATTGTACCTTCTTCTGATAAAAGTCACAGTTTATAAACTTTGCGTAAAGTTGATGTTCTCTTAATGTTTGTAGTACTATTCTTAGGTGTTCTTCATGTTCTTCTTCAATTTTTGAATAAATAAGAATATACTCAATAAATTTAAAAACAAACTTATCTAAATACTCACTAAATATGATGTTCATTAAGAACATGAAAGTTATTGACCCGTTTGTGAGTCCGAATGGAATCACCACAAATTCATAGTGTCCATATCGTGTTTGAAAAGTTTTTTTGTTAATATCCTCATCCTTAATTCTGATTTGATGGTAACCGGATCTTAGATCAAGCTTAGAAAATAATTTCGTTACTCCCACTTGGTCAAATAGATAATTAATTCTTGGTAGAGGATACTTGTTTTTTATTGTCATTTTATTTAGCTGTTGATAATCAATGCATAATCAGAATGTTTTGTCCTTCTTTTTGAAAAACAAAACTGGTGCTCCCCATGGTGATACACTAGGTCTAATATATCCTTTCTCTAATAATTAATGTATATGTATTTTAAGCTATGTTAACTCATGGATGCTCATTCTGTATGGTGCTTTTGACACAAGGGTATATCCTGGTACTAAGTCAATAGAAAAGTCTATCTCTATTCTTGGAGGAAATTCTAGTATTTCATCATTAAAAACATCTTTAAAATCTCTTATAACCACATAGTCTTCCAATTTTGGTTTGTCATCCTCATTTAGTATATTCATTACCTAAATTGCATACAGTTGACACCCCTTCCTTATGCATTTTTTAATATGCATGGTTGATATCTGTCTTATCGAGACTGGTTTTCTTAGTCCTTGAACTGTTCTTTTTACACCATTTTCGTCTTGATAAAAAATGACTTTTTGTAGCAGTTTGGTATAACTTTATGTGATTCCAACCAATCCATACCAATAAAAATGTCATAAGATCCTAAGGGTAACACATTTAAGTTAACCAAATTATTTTGATCATTTATTCCTATATCACACTTAGGAATATACTCTAATACTTTTCTTTTTGTGCCAATGGCTAATTGGACTAACCAAGACTTAGGGTGTTTCACTTTTTCCACCTTACAATTCTCTACTAGTGATGGGGTTGTGTAACTCAAACTTTCCCTTGGGTCTATTAGTATAGAGATTTGTTTGTTTTTAAGCTTACCTTCAATTTTCACTACAATAGACGAATGATCTGCTTGTCTCCCTTCTAGATCATAATTAATTATGTGTACGCTTTTCCCAATATATCCTACTATAGTGGCTTCCTACAGATTGTGAACTGTAGTTCTACTTGTTGGGTTTAAGGGTGGAAAATTTATTCACAAATGGGGCTCTCCACACTCCCATCATTTCAACGGTTCTTTGGGACTGTCGATGATCTTCTTGAATCCCAGATTAATTGGTTTATTCCCTCCTTGTGCTTGTTGTGTGCTATATGGATAGTCATTATTTTGAAATCCTTTAGTCATGTTATGATAAGGAGTTGGTTTGAAACCTTTCTTCCGTTGATTCAATTTATATTTCTTTTTACCTTTCCATGCCTTACGAGTTTCAGATCTCTGTTTATATTGTTCGTAACACATTTTGGCTTTCCTAATCACCTTATTCAGGGATTTACGGTTGTGAAATTCAATCCTGTCCTTACAAGACTATTGTAGATAGATTAAGAACATCTAAATTTTCACTTTATCTTCCTTAATATAAGGCACAAATCTCAACAAATCTAGAAACTTTTATATCATCCATAGACATTTTTCCTAGTCACAATTCATAAAATGCTTTAGTTTTTCTTTCATAATAACTTTCTGATAGGTGTTGTTTCTTGAAATACTTCTTGAATTCTAGCCATTCCATCATTTTCTCTTTCAATCCTTTATCTAGTTTCAGAGCTTGCCACTAGATACTAGCCTTTCCTTTTAAATTATAAATGGTCATTCTAATCTTCATATTATTAGATTAATTATAAATCTGAAAATAGTTTTTGATGTCTAGCAGCCAAGCTTCATCTTCTTCACCAGTCTTTGATTCTCCATCAAAAGTGGAGGGCTTGATCTTTTTGAATTCCCCTTCCAAGTGATCTAATGGTTTCCTTTCATTAGTGGAGGGTGTTTGTGATTCTACTCTTGGTTGAGTATGATTTGAGGATCTATCGTCTAACTTAGATTCCATGCTAGAGTTTTTATAAGATGATTTATTGTTTCCTTTGTTCGACTCTGTTTTCTTTGATTTATTTTTTTCAGATATGTTCCGCAATAATATCTCATTCAGTTCTTGTTGTTCCTCCTGTGTTTTCTTAATTTTTTCATTATCATCCTTAAAAGTATCAAATTCCACTATGAGACTTCTCATAGTTTCTATCACTTGCAAGGCTGAACTCCTATCACTTTTCTGTTATAGATTTTTCTGGTTGACATTTCCTTCATGGTTAATTTCTTCTCCATTTTGTGTCAACATATTTGTAAAGGTTGGATAATATCCTGCCACTTTAACAATAAAATATTCATCTTTGTTAGTAATCAAACAAACTTAATTATGTTTTAGAATTTTGTTAACGCCCATAAGGTCTAGTATTGTCAACCTATGCTCTGATATCATATGTAATGTACTCAAAATTCCATTTTTTGTTTTGTTTTGTTTTTATTCTTACTCTTATTTACTTGTATCTAAAGTAAACTATAAGAAAAAACAAAACCATTATATACAAGTTACCTAGCATTCTACTTTAAATTCTAATTGCAACACTTTAATTATCAAATTCCTAAAATAATCACCTCCTTATTGCATATCTCATAACTTTGAGATTCATCAACAAAAGGTTTCCTAGATACTTATATCCACTTGACCTTTTATCCATAGTTAACATGTATT
Organism: Picea sitchensis; assembly: GCA_010110895.2. Taxonomy (NCBI): domain Eukaryota; kingdom Viridiplantae; phylum Streptophyta; class Pinopsida; order Pinales; family Pinaceae; genus Picea; species Picea sitchensis. The sequence goes on along the minus strand of SNQJ01S0048170.1, from coordinate 64,962 downwards.
TATATGTTCCTATCCTCCAATCATCTTAATGTAAATGCGATGGATATATAGGTATTGAAATTCAAATTCGAACTTTAACAATTATTATGGACTTACCAATTTTACTCCACAATATGATTGTTGAAGAATGTATATATAGTTTACTTACACCGAAACCATAATTACCACTTGCTTTGTCGTACCGTACCCGATGTGTAATTAATCTGTCTAGCTAGAGACACTCCCTATCTAGGTTTAGCCTCAACTTGTCTCTTTTCGAGGTACCCAACGTTTGGGCAGATAACCCAGACTTCCTTTTTGGTCTGTTACTAACTCCATACCAACGTAAGGTTACTCCTTATCATTATTAAGCTTTAAGAATACTCTATAATTGATAAAAAAAAAATCCTTTCGTTCTTCATTTAAAAAAACACCTAAGTGAGGTATGTTTCCCACCAGTTTATATCACTATTTATTGTTTAACCGTCGCCTAACTTGGCGTTTTCTATAATATATTATGCATTGCGAATTTCTCTCTAGCCTATTCGGGGTTTGCTTATTCTATTAATTCCTCTATTAGTTCCATTAAGGGTTACAATTATACCCTTAGATAAAATCTTACGTGTCATAATTGGAATGTACAATCAATAATAGTTTCATTAATAGTCTGTGCATTTGCGTAACTCTCATATATTTTTCATTATATTTCCTTACATAACCCTCAAGTGATTTTTTTCATGTAGAGGACTATACACGTAAGTATATGTCTGTGTTTAGTATTTTGTTATCCTGTATCTATTCTTTCTTTAAATGCTCACACAACAAGGTTTATTTCCTATAATGTTTCATAAAGGGTACAACTTCGCTAATAGAAAAAAAACAGTATATTGAAATAGTTTGATTGTTTAGTATTTAACCTTTAATTTACTTTTGTGTTGATATATATATATTTTAGTCTTTAGTGTTTTGTATTACCATTTTGATTTATATGCAAAATAATTTACTTATGTCCAAGGTGAAGAAGCGTATATATTTTATTGCTTATCCTTATTTACACATTCTAACGAGATCGATACGATGAACTAATGATGGGCCTCTCTTTTATGCGAGGAACCCATCCAAATGCATCAAATGCCAAACCCATTTCTCGAATCATGGATACACAGTTTGAGCTTCCACATGCACGCCAATTATTCGCATACATGTCTAAGAATTATTTAATTTGTTTATGAATTATTTTCTTATTTTTTTCTATATTATATAACCATAATCTAACCACTTATTACCAAATTTTTTGCAGGGATAAATCATCACATCTTAGAACACAAAGAAAGAAGGATGGAAAGGTACTCGGGTTCCTTTACTAGCTCTAAAATTTGGAGGAGAACAATTACGCTTTCATTTGGTTTATTTCACCTATTCAATTGTAACCTATACAATATTTGATTAACATAGATTGATTTATCCTCTTAACATGTGTATGTGGATTTCGGATTTGTAAATTCAATGGTTGTACAATGCAAATTTTGTAGGTAACACTATGCGATCCTTCCATGAATTTTGTATAAATAGTTACAAAGAATTTCGATCCATATCAAACCTCTATATATATTTGTCCACTCAACAATATAAGTAACTTTCCTTTGATATTATCCATTCTAGATTGTTTTAAAAGAAACCACTATAGAAACTATCTTAATTATCATACTAAATAAGAGTTCATAGTTTCACTAATAGCATTAAGCTCAACCATTAAATTTAAAAAATAATTTGAAGAAAACCTGGAAAACAGAAGGATCAACCAAGTTCCACCCAGCCTTAGAATGGATCTGCCAAATCACTTGATCCAATCACCACCAAGACTGATCATGAATCCATAAGGGTGAAATGAGCCTCCTGTTACAACAAGAATTTGTGTCCTCGGTAGTTTCCTAACACCTCAACACTCATATCGGGGTGGCAGGAGTAGGAGGGGTGATCATATGCCCACGAGGAAATCAAGTGCTCTCTTTTCATTAAAACCTAGGCATTGCTACAAATAATCAAGATGAAGCCTATGCTCTGTACCAAGGACTTCATCTCATCAAAAACAAGAACATACACTCCCTTTCGGTGATCGAGGACTCCAAGATAATCATAGGACATGTAAGCAAAGGGTCCCACCCCCCAAATCTCCACTTAAAAGACATTCTCCAAAGAATTTCGACAACTCTCAAGCTCTTCCACAATATCTCTCTTCTCCATGTCCTCCGACAGAATAATCATCTGGCTGATGCTTAAGCAAACCTGGCAATTGATCTGGAGCAAGGCTCATTAGTGGTTAGTGGAATTACTCTCTACATGCCCATCCCATGACTTGAGACTTTTGGCAGTCAGCTCCTCTGCCCACTCAGCGCATTGTCTGGGCCACGGTGGCGAAATGGGCCATGGTCTTGGTCATTTGTCGTTTTGATTTCAAAGTCCTTCCTTCGACACCTAACCACCCTCCCCCTCACCTCAGCACATGGCTTTGTAGCCCCCTCCACCTGCCCCACCTTACCTCTCGACACCTTGGCACCCTCTCCCTCACTTCAGTGCGTGTCCTGTGGCACCTTATCTATCTCTCCCTCGACTTTGTAAGTCTTTTCGACGTACCTTGGACAACTCCTGTGCATGGAAGTGAAAACTGGAGCGAGGTGAACATGTTCAGCATGACGTACAAAGTGTATTGTGCATTAAGTTCAGGCGAGGTGAAGGATCCCAACATTAGAAGCGATCATGGCTGCAATTCGTGGCAAATCTTGGGAAATTGGTTAAGTTCCCTGAATCAATCAAGGATGAGGGTGCATATTATAACAAAAGCGACTCATCTTGCTTAAAATCTCATCCCTGTGAAGAACAAAGCTACATTCACTCCTCATAAGCGCACTAATACCTGGGTATTCCAGCCAGATAGAGAAAGGAATTTAGGCAAGATGAACAAGAAACCACCGAGAACAGTTTCAGTGGAAGAGAATGATGAGTTGGTAAGCACAATCCAGACTCTTCAATTGTAGCTCAGGGCTCTCTCCACACAAGTTTTATCCATCACAAATATTACCATCCGGCATAGGAGTGAACAACAAAGAAACAAGGATGAGTGTGAAGCACTATGACAACAGATAGAGGCACTCCAATTCGTGGCTGGACCGGCGTCACCCACACCATCCCCAAACACTATCATCTCAAATGAGGCCTGCTCGCGTGGACCACGCCCGCGACTGGACCTCAACCTGTGACCTCCAACAGAGGCAGACTTCCCTGCACTGTACCATACCAAAATTTAAGTGTGTGCAATGTTTTTTCATGCTATTACTAGGATCGTTTTGCATGGTTTTCACCATAGCAACTCAAATAGGCTTTAGCATTTTAGTAAGCACTATCCCTGCTCTTCATTTCCTTCTTGGAGAATTTAGGGGAGAAAATTTTGAATTTTGCAACTTCTGTAACATAGACTATGTACTCTTCCTATGTTTCTTCGCAGTTTTTTAATATATTTTTACCCAGTCTCTATTAAAAAAAAAAAACACCTCAACACTCATACANNCATCAACTTTTTTTTTTTTCTTGTTATTCACCAACAAAGTTTTTTACTAGTGATTCCTTTCCTTCCACATGCTAAGCAGTGTCCTGCCTCTTCACACACGTGTATATATTCATTTTCCCAGGTCTTAGTTTTCTCCAAGCTCTTTTCCCTCCTTGGGAATTTTCATAGCTTTGGAAATCCCTAGTTTTCAAGGTGTGTCAATAATCAAAATTAACTTCTGACACATGTCCTTTCATGCCCGGGGTTAGCTCCAACTTGTTCCCCACTCATGGATTCCTGATATTCTCTTTTTAAACTTGGTTGTTCCTTCTGTCCCATTTATTAATTAAATAAAAATACTTGCCTCTTACATCTGTCCACATTAAAGGACACTTGGAAATTCAATATTTTGCCCAAAATTTATATTAACAATAGTCACTTTTCTCCTACTAATCCTAAACTCGAATTTTCCACTTACGAAAAATTATTTAACTTAATAAATAATTTATTTGGGGTTATTACAAGACTTTTCTATAGAGGAACGTAAATTCGAAATGAGGAATTGTCATCCAAGTTTTGTGTATCATTGTCTTTTTCCTTCATAAAAGGAGCACAAAAAAAGGCTTTTGGAATTAATAGTTTATGGCTATTCATGATATCTATATAATTAACAAACACAAATATAATGGGACTTCTTATCTAGCACTTGGAGAAGGTGTGGACTCCTCCTCTTCCACCTCTAGAATCAACTTGATGTTCCTAGGCTCGTCCCGTGCCTACTTAGGTTGTTGAAGGTACTTATTGATCTCAATTAGGTTAGCACATGTCCCCATTGAATTGGTAGACCCTTCCCCTTTCTTTCCTTTTCCATACTCACTTGTCGCCTGTGATACCGTGATATGAACTCCAAACATTGTATTACATACTACTTTAAATTTACCTTAAAAAATGATGAGGGTGTGAATTTTTTTTTGTTGGTCTTCCTTGGCCTTCTCCAGTGCTTGGGCCACCATATTCTTAACCAACCAATACGTCTCCGCAATTAAAAAATACTTTTTGTCCCTAGTCTGGGAATAGACTGGGTCATCCACCCCTTCTCGCATCTCCTCTAGAATTTTATCATACGAGATCGAACATCACTTAGCGATAAGTGTTGCCTCGACCTCCTCCTTGGCCCTAAAGGAGCACTTATCTTCATACAAATTCCCTACTCAGTTTTATTCTTGTTTAGTCTTGGTCCCTGTTACCCAAGACCATGAGGAGGATGCATTAACAACCCTCACCTTCCCCTAGCTCTTCCTTTCTTTCCCCCATTTACCGAATCCTATATCCATAATGGAAGCCCGACATCGACAACATTGAGGACCACATTTCAAACCACTCTACCTCCCACCTTTTGACTCGTATACTTACCACCAATATCATAACATGAAAATAGTTGCAAGGAACACTTAAAATGTTTACCATCTATGATATAATTATACAACTAGTAGCTTGGACCCCCTAGGGAGAAAGAAAGGATATTTATTTTCAAGTATTCTCGAAATAAAAGCATTACTAGTCTATTGAAAAGTACATAATGGCTTCATCTATGTTACACAGTGATAAAGTTTTCTTCCTTCAGTTTTATTAGGAGTTCCACTCATAATTTGGTTGCAAAAGGAAGATAAAGGTTATGCCCATAAAGCTTCAAAAAATATTTTATGTTGCATAAATCTATACACATAATGTGTTATTATATGGCGATTATTTTCTAGAAACGCATGTTTGTGGTGATCACAAGTCATCAAAGTTTTGGTTATGTTTCTTGTCAAAAGCACACAACTTCTTAACAAGTACATGCCACAATGGTTGGGTGATAAACTACATGATATGAATAAAAGAGACTTGCAAATTCATTTCAAAATATATATGTCATAGTGTGATATAGTTTAGCATGCAAAATATTTTATGCAAACTCAAATGGCATCAAATTTCGTATCACAAATATATATACAAGGAGGTATTGTACTTATATAGGAAAAGGTGGCATGATGCAATATAAAGGTTTGAAGTTTCAATTCATGTTACATATGGTATAATATACGATCTCAAGGTTGATACTATATAGTGCTAGCTATTGTTTAAGCTTTACATTCAACACTCAAATTAGAATATATGTATCCATTGCATTGATGATTTGTTTTAAATGTAGTTTTAATTGAGGTTGGTGTGACAACGCCCGGTGTAAAGCTTTGAGTCGTCATTTGAGTTGACATTTAATGTGGCTATCAACATGGTCAAGGTGGCATGTGATTTCTTGCACACTTGGAACCACTCTTGGTCTGTGGTTCGTTGATGGTGGAAAGAGGAATTTCACGTGGGTTAGGGATTATCGTGTGTATTGGTTTTAAATGACTTGACACCATCATGCATTCAATGTGCTAGACTGAGGGCATTTCAATGCATTTCTAAGTATACTACCCTCGTTATTCATTTTACCATTTCATTTTCTACATCTGAGTCGTTGAGGTAGCACCAGTCTAGTAAAGAGCTTTGCTTTTGTGGTTATGGTAACTGTAGCATTGATTTTGTAGAAGAATTTGAAGCATTAGAAAACGTATAAGTATTCTAGCTTGTTAGCCATCGAATGCATTTTTATTTTCCAGTAATAATTGTTAAAATGGATCTGTTTGATTGGTTATCTAAGTGTGCTTTTTATTGTCCTTCCTCTCAAATTGATTTGGGATATTTATGAAGAAAATTAGTTCCTAATTGTTTCTCTATGTTGATTAAAATGGTTCTTATTCAAACCCTTGTTTGAAACCGGATATCACGAGTTCAAACTGTTTGATTTCAGTGTAAATAACTGCAATTTTTATTTTCATACATTCTCGCCTCTTCTCTTAAAAGAAATCCACCCAAACTTTCTAGCCACCTTTCCACTAGAGAATGTTAGTAGTCTCAAGTAAAAGATTGAAGAAAGTTCCAAAGGCAATTTTATTTGCATGCTTATTATATTCTTTTTTTATGGGTATCAAACCCATATCCTAAGATAATCATTTCACAATTTTGTACCCATTGCTCAACTCTGCATGGAGAGGTATTGGCATTACAAGGAACTTTTTGGCGTGCCATGATTGATATCATCCTACTCATATAATTGGTTTTCATAACATAACCCTATCCAGGGCTCCTGACCCTGAGTGTGAAAAGTTAGTTGGTTATGGATGTTGTATTGTCAAACCCTATATTTTAATGTCTTGTACACAATATGGGAAATGTTTCATGTTTAGTATCAAGCATGAGCTTCATGAGGTTTTGTATATTTCGACTCGTTCATCCCAATACATTGAAACATTTTTAAACAAAAAAGGTTTGAGTATGAGGTTGTATGCATAATATGACTAACATTGGTACTGCTTTGCATGTATTGGAGACTTGAAACCATGATTTGATGAATGTTGATGGATACATATATATGCTAGCAGGATTATATTGATGATATTGTTTCCCAGCTTTGAAATTTTTTGACAAATAAAATATGAGATATTTGCAAAGAGGTTATGAAACCCTTGCACCAAGTTTGACTAAGAAATATGGTTGAAGTAAACAAGGTGTTCGACTTGTGTGTTATTATACAAAAATATTGAGGGTATAAAACCGTATGTACGAAATGATCTGGTTGATTATACTACATTGGTTTTTAATTGGTTTCGAAAACATTAGAACCAATTGTTATCAGTTCATGAAGGCATATTAGATTCATTGCAAATTTTTGTTGCTAGCTTATATGATGACTACTAAAAGCCATAATGTGGTGAGTTTTGCGTTGAGTCATTATGCTACTTTTTTGATTTAGAACTTGTTCAGAATATGATGTTGAAGTTTTTAAACATAGTTTAGTTATTGATTTCTAAGAATGTTGATTCTAAATATGGATTTTGATGAAAAATGTGGTCAAGTCATGAAGGAATAAGATATATTTTCTATCTTATACACATGACCAAATACCTCATTATTTCATTTTCCATACATCATTCATGAATTCCCAAAACCATATAGCATTCAAACTTCATCTTTTCTCCCTGTGTTGTATGAAATAACAAATTATTTTCTATTAAAGAGGAAGGTTGCTAGCAGTTTGGCATAAATAGTTTGAAAGTAAGAATACATTTTGACTATTGCAACTATGGTTAAGGGCCAAATTAAAAAATGATACATTGTCGAATGTTTGTTTCTTCATAAGTATAGTATTGAGCCATGAGATATGTTACAAAATTATATATTCCACATCCAAGAACAAGTCTAGGATGACAAAAGATAATAAATATTGAAAGGTCATAAGTTTTGGAAATGGTTGATTGCTTATTTGTTTTTAGGTCCAATCCCTTTCATACTTCCACCTCACATAAATTGTTCATAAATTCTCAATATCATGTTTCATTTTAAATTCATGTTCTTTCCCCCTGGTATATAAGAAAATTCAAGAATTTTTGAAGCAAGGATGGAGACATGATAACAGTCAATCAGAATGATACTTGGTGTAGCATATATAACATAATTATTGATTAACATTGGGAATAATCATTGAGATGTGGGTTGAAAGTTGTCAATTGATATGTTTTTGTTATGAACATATGCCACTCTTTCTTATCATCTACTTTCACTTTCAATCCATTACAAAGACCTTCGTCCTACCAATTGCATTATAAATCCCATGTTCTTGAATATATATAAGTTGTATGAGTTATGAGGTCTAGAAATGTTTAAAAACAAAGCAAATGGTTTGATTTTAAATTACTCTTCTCAGTCATGTTTGGTTGATTGCATTCTTGATTGTTGATTGAATCATAGCCACTTCTAAAAATTATGCCAAAAAGAAAAAATGTGTTTGATGTTTTACTTGTTTTTGTATGCATACTCTAATCTAGTCTTCATGTTTAATAGATGAGTATTTTTTTCAATCGGAGCATTAACAGATCTAATAGAGGTAATAGGGGAAAAAAAGGAAACTGGAACAGAGGACAACAAGCTGGTTGAAAAAGGGGCATAAATAAGAGACCTAGATTCTTGGTCCATTTTGATGCAGTGTAACATACCTAATTTTCCACCATAAAAAAATAATAATAAAAAAATAAATTATTTTTCCAAACTCTACAAATAGACTCTATTATACTGATTTACAAGATTTACCTATAGGTTTACCTCATCATCTTTAACTATATAGTTCAATAGGAAAATTCCTAGCTGAATAATTTATTATTCAAATTCAAGGCACTAAGCTGGCTTATCCTTCTAATCTTAATACTTTGGCTATTCAAGTAACTCAAATGCCCAAGGACTTCATATGAATTTGGTATTTTGACATTGGAATTCTACTTCCAAAGATTACCTTAACCCTATTCATTTTACTAAATAGAAATTAACTATAATTCTAGTGCTAATTTGATTTTTTAGTGCCAATCCTACTTACCAAAGGTTTACACAAGCTATAACTAAGTTGACAAAATATTAACTATCACCCTTAGTGATAAAATTTTCGCATGGTTTAATCCACACATGGAAAAGTAGGTATTATACTTGTATAGGGATTTTGATGCCTATTATATTATAAAGGAATTTATTTATTATCATGCCTTGGGACATATGAATAATGGCGTAGCCTTCAAGGCTGCCTTCAATGCATTGAGGTGAAAATAATTACTATTTATCTACTTCGTTGTCTCATGTCATGTCGTTGCAGGGTTTAAACCAACCTAACGAGTCCACGTTCAGTATTTCAAATGGCCCTATTGTTCTTGAGTGATACGTTACTCAGTGCTTAGTAAAACAATGGGCTCGAGGTGCTAATAACTCTTCAATAGAGATGAATCTTCATTGCTACCTGCTTTCATTGTAGTTTTGGAGTTTTCTCTGCAGACTGTGAGTGAGGAAGGTTTTTTCACTCAACGAAAACTATTGCTTATCGTTTTGCTTCCACTAGTAACGTAGAGAACTCATCAAAGGATTACAATGATGTTCCCTACCACCTCATCGAGTTTAGAAATCTCGGTAAGCTAGTCTTGTTTAATTGTTTTTTAAAAGGGAAAAACGCTTCTCTTTGTTGTGCAATGTCTAGATAGGAACCAAAATAGTATTGGGTCATTGTTTCTTTGTTTTATTCAATATGTCGGTTCTCTTTTGTAAAATATCCCCCTACATACATTCTTATTATGTAGAAGTCATTTCTATATAGGAATAGTATCTCTGTGATGGACAAATTATCAAGGAAAACTTTCTACAAACACCACAATTGACCTCAACGAATTTTTCCACCCCACATGTCTCCGATAAGACGATTCTTTGATATAATTATTTGTTTATTTTCTTTGATTACAATGTCTATTCTTCCTAGTTTTCTTTTATCATGTATAACAAGGTTAATTCTCATGGATCATGTATGTTTGAATTTTGAGTAGTTTTTTTCAAGTCCTATTCAAACTTCAATCGGTTATGTACTATAATTGTATATTACTAGCCATATCCTTAATACATAATTGTATATTACTAGCGAGAGCCTTACTCGATTGAATATTTTTTTTTTCAATTCCTATTCAAACTTCACTCGATTATGTACTATAATTGTATAACTAGGTATACATATTTGGAACCAACCTCTCGGAAAAAAAATAGAACAACCATGTTTCACTCAACCATAGATGCATAACAACCAAGTTACTTGTCCTGATCGCCTCCAAGCCTAACTCTGACTCCATAAGGGAAAACTGAGCTCCGCTCCATACCCAATGTACCTCTGTACAATCCATAAACTATTTTCTTAACACATGTGTACTCACACAACAAATAATAATGTTTCCTCAACATACTCAACAACATCTTGCTTCCCACATATGTTGTATATATCCTGATTTATTACCATGACTTTTTCATTGAATTCATTTCCCTCCTTGGAAATTCACAACTTTAGAAATCCTTGATTTTTAGTGGATGTGAATGACATAAATCCACTTCTAACACTTTTCTAATCACTCTCTAAGTTAGATCCATCATGTTCCCCACTCATGGAGTCATAGTCATCTCTTTCTAACCTGCTTGTTCCATCGATTTCCTGCATTTATTATTTTAAAAAGTTTTTCTCTTACACTGTCCATCAAAGGAGGACAGTTGGCAAGTCAAAATCTTGCACAATAATTTAAAAAATAACAGTCAAATGTCTTCATACATTCAAATATGAATTCCCGTAATGGAAATTATTAAACAACATGATTAATATTTGGGGATGTCACATGCATATTTGAGGAGTTTTACTAATTAATGCAAACCGACCTTCTTAATCTAGTTGGTCAAGGGTATTTCAATCCTCCTCCACCACCTATCATACCCCCATTACAAGCTCATCCTCACATCACCGACATTCTTGTGAGCCACATGTGTCTTTGCAGCCTGAAATTCCATTTAATCATGGATGGAATGAAATAGTTCTTGATCCTCAACCTCATAATCATGGCTGACCTATTGTATCTTTTCCACTACCTCCACCTCCTCCTAAGAAACCACTTCAACCTATTGTTTCCATAGCTTCACATGCACTTTAAGCTAAACAACCTAATAAAACCAAAGCTTTAGCTCAAGAGACTGAACCAAGCAAAGGGAAGTAACCTGCTTGCTCCCCTCGCTCTGGTTCATCAAAGAACTCCTTTCATTCTATTACTTTTCACTCCATTCCTTAGAGATTTGAAGCAGAATGTTCACCTTTGGTGATATGCACACTGAAGCATAAAAAAGTGAAGAAAATAAGTCTGTCAAGGCATATTTACAGACACACAGGGTGGCATCATCTTAGGACAGTGGTTAGTGGAGGACAACCTTCAACAAAAAATATAACGTTTAAGTTGATTTTATGATGACTCTTACTATGTAGTTCGATTTAGACATATTTATACTATATTTTTTTGTACAACAAACAATATATATATATATATATATATATATATATATATATATATATATATTTGGCATGGTTAAATTATTTTTGGGAGTCACAAGTGTGTTTATGACATGATTATTTATTTGAGGGCTGATGATGCAAATTTATTTTTTGGTGTGACACATATTTAAGCTTATTGAGGTATAAGTGAATGTTGAAAATTAAACGATAAAGTTATTTAGGGGCTCCCCACCTGTTAGTTATTATTTATAAAAACCATTATTATAATTATTTACTTAAAATTTGTCCCACTTAACTAAACTTAGTTAACTATCTAACTAAAGGTACTTGAAACTAATCAAACTGCCTTTTGTTGAATAAAAGAATAACTTGATGGAGGGACAAAGGGGAGAGAATAGAGAGGCATAAACTCTAATAAGCTTTAGTCTTTCTCTAAAGTGAGATTATATTTATATTTCATTCATTTCTAAAATACATAAGGGATGAATCTTCTTGTTGATAGCAGGTTTTTATTGAACGTAGCAATAACAAGGACTAAGAAGCATGGATTGTTGAATTGATTCAAAAGGTCAATCATTTGTTTTGATAGTCTATCAACTATAATTTGAGTTTTGAATTAGTTTTGAGTGTCGATTATAATTGTTTTGCAGAGTCAAGACAATGGTACATTTGTGGCTTGTTGATCTAGTTTTCTAAGTCTTGGTCTTTTCTTAAAAGAAGCCAGTGGTTTATTTGTGATGTAACATTCCACCTTAGACTTCTAGGTCTTACTTTGGTCCTTCCCCATGAAGGGGTATGACATAAAGTTTTTGGTTGTAATTCAAAATTGAATCAATAAAATCAATGTTGGTTTTTTATCTCACATTTGGACTTGATGTGTAATGTTGTTTGGGATTTGTCTTCTGATTATTTCGTAAATCTATTATAAATTTCCGTTACAAGAATTTCTTTTATTTTTCTTTGATAAAACACCAAACATATAAAAAAACATTAGGCCCAAGTGCATAGTGTTTGAGGACTAATTGATATTTTTGTTAAGGCTATAAACCTAGGGTGATAATCCCTCCTATCTTGTCTTAGCCTAGCAATATTCAAAAATGTTGGTAGAAGAACATCCATTCCTTTTCATCAACATTTATTTGGTGAACACACTGGGGAATTGTTCATAATTCTATGGTATTTGTATCTTATTTTCTATACTTATTTTATGTACTTAGTTTCCCCCTTTTATTTTTTGATTTCATAACTTTCCCTGTTGTACGAAAACCTAACATTGTAGACGGTTTATATGATGAGACTAGTATTTATTTGACTTTGTTTGATATGATTTTAGAAACTACTCACATCCGTGAATAAATTCATTGTTCTTAGGAAGTCATTGCTAGAGATATAAGAATTCGTGAAAAGTGGGAAGCTCGTCAAAGGCAAGCCCAAAATTAGCCTGCTCGATAAGACGTTGATATATTTCCTCCAAGTCTCGCTCTTCTTGAAGAAAAAGAGGTTTATCTCCTGAGTTTAATCCTTTATCTGAAGTAGGAAGAAGAAAAGTTGTTTTAGAAAGTCCACAACCTAAACATCGAAGATCTTTATCTGACTCTTCTAATTCATTAATATCCTTAATTCATATCACTTTCAAGATGAAATCTTCTGGTTCTTCTTCTAGTTCTAGTTCATCTACCTCTTCACAAAGTTCTTCCTCATAAATGATTGTAAATTTATTTAGTCACCACATCTCAGTTCAATCCACGAAAAATCATGCCAAGTTGATTAAGAAATTTGGTTTATTTCAGTTCGAAGAAGATGTAACCACTACACCATGGCATGTCTCTTCACCTTTAAATATTACTCTAGTTTCAAATCCCTTCCTAAATTTAAGGATCATTTTCCTAAATTCTCAAGGAACGATACTATTTCTACTAATGAACATTACGAACGATACTATTTCTACTAAGGAATGATACTATTTCTACTAATGAACATTTTCCTAAATTCTCAAGGAATGATACTATTTCTACTAATTTAACGTCCCCCTTAGTTACGACCTCGACGAAGCAATTTTTTTTTGTTTTTAATAATTAAGAGGCAAGAAGGCACTGATGACAACGGTTTAACTGCACCACAGACGACGAACATAAGAACGCAACCCAGACAACATGAAACTATGACTCTACTCACTGGCACAAGGGCAACTGGGCAACATGCACAAAATAACAAGGAGGATAGACTACCTGCTCGACGCAACAAGACACTTCTACACGCTAAGGGACAACTTCCCCTTCCCGACACAACGATGTTGACGACAAAGACTAGAAGCTCAAGGCGTGCGAACCAAATGCCTGAAGGCGATCAACCAGTGTGCAAAAACAAACTTACAACACTCGACAACACTCACATAGAAAACACCGACTCCGACCAAGTTATCATTCGCTACTATCCAAATAGGGCACGTCATGATCTCCTCATTAGGAATCATGTCGTCCCCAGGTGATAGATGCGTCAATAACCTTGGCGCAACACATCCTATCTGGACCAAGGGCTCTAGAAAACTCCGACGCGCTAGAAACCGAATACCGAAGGAAAACCACTCCCCAACCCCAACAACAGGTCGACGAGATGCCCAAGGATGACACAAGGAAGACGCTAACCAACATAAGACTTCGTCAACATCCCAACCATTAATCAGTCTAAGATAGTCCCTACTGCCAGTCTAAATTTAACATAGATTTCCAATCTGATAGTAAGTCAGACTTCAATTAGTCACCATTTACAATTTTATACTAGCATTTAATTCAACAATTCTAAATTGCAATTAAGTCAATACATGTTAATTTAATTTAACATTAAGAACGATCTAAATTGGAATTCTGAGATTAATCACCACTAATAAGTAATCATAAGATAACATATTATCATCATAAGTTTATTCTTCTAATGAATATAATATATTATCATCAGTTCGTAGTTAGGAAACATAATGATACAAGTCAGTTTTCAATGCTATAAATTATCTCCCATTCATCCTAATTCAATTACGATTTCCCTAATCACTTTTTAATTACTGCTCAATTGGATCTTCCCCATAGATGATAGATATGACGTTTGAATTAAAATTATAGAGGATAAATTTTTGTTGTGGACTACGACCTTCTAAATGCACAATGGTAAGATCTGGAATGGGCTGTCAATAATAAATAAAGCAATTTCTGTGCAAAAGGCACTAGAATGGAATCTTCAGTACTATCATTTAATATATAAGCCAATCGATGTCCAACTCGTGGTCATACCAACAACTAACACAGTTAACAATAACGCAATTTATTAGTCCCAACAATCAACAATTAAGGCAAAAACGTGGGCGGTAACAGGAAAAACACAGTCATACTTAATTGCAAAACCGTGGGCATTAACAGGAAAAACATAACATTTTTTAATTTCCAAATTCTTGGTCATTAGCAAGAAAAATGCAACATCATTTAATTCCCAAATTCGTGGGCATTAACAGGAAAAACACAACATATTTTAATTGCCAAATTCGTGGGCATTAACAGGAAAAACACAACATCTTTTAATTTTCAAATTCATGGGCATTAACCATAATCAAATAACAATACGTTTTTATGCAAAACATAGTCTTCTTCAAGGGAAAATCACTAGGTAATAAGGGTATTCAATAACAGTGTTTCTTAAGTGCAATGTGCAGTCTTTTTCAAGGGAAAATCGCCAGGCAACAAGGGTATTCAATAGAAGTATTTATTAAGTGCAAGATGCAATCTTCTTCAAGGGAAAATTGCCCCAAAAGTAAAAATAAAATGCAGAATCGGTCAAGCTTCGAAGGTAGTCTGGCAATGTAAATCGTCATCTTGACTAGTGGTGGGAAAGTCTCAATCATAAAGGTGAACAAAACACCCACCCAAATTCCCCCATTAACCGGTAAGGCACAGACAATGTGTGGAGGAAGAAAATGTCAAAAATACAATTCGCTGGGCCAAAAATTCGCCTCCCCCCCAAGGAAACAGATTGCAGTTTGAAAATGCACAAATTTAGTCCAGAAATGGAAATCGCCTTCCATAATTGAATACACAAGATGAAAAAGGAAATCGTCATTCATTGAAGGTAAGTGTCGTCAACAAAAAGACAACGTAGAACTATATTCAACCAGCCTCATATAAAAACACAGAGCAAAAACTAAATTGTTTTTCCATTCCCAGGGTACCAACATATAAACGCAGATTGAAATTAATCTTTTTACATCCAGGGATACCAATATAAAATGCAGACTGAAATTAATTATTATTCCATTTCTAGGATGCCAATATAAAAACGTAGATTGAAATTAAATCCCCTTTTTTTTACATTCCAGGATACCAATATAAAAATTTACATTCCAGGATACCAATATAAAAATGCAGACTAAATTAAATCTGTTACAGTACCAAGATACCAATCCAACGTAGACAACAGTAGGAGAACGCATAGATCCATTGGGATAAGTCATTGAAATGATCACGACGATAACCAACACGGACGCAGGAAATCCATATAAATAGGTACTTTTGCTAGAAAACATAAGACAACAATCAACTAAGGACAATAACAGAGGTAGGTGACTGGCATGAACGTCCTTCGCTTGTCATCCACACATAGAAAATTAGGGCATTGAGATCCATAAGTCTATTAACGTCGAAGCCAAAACCGTAGATTAGGCTCCTAGCCGACTACTCAGGCGAGGAATGATGAGATAGGGACGAAAGACAAAGCAACCACAATCTTCACAAACCAACACACCATCGGGGCGGTCAAGACATCCTGGGAATTGAAGGCCATGGGAGTCAATCAATCATCGAGCTATGGGCTATGGAAAAATTCAGTCATCACCTAGAACGCTAAGACAATCAATTTACTTACCCATTTAAACATGCATATCCAAAGCATAAATCCTACTACAATCTACCATACAAAAATAAAGAAAGTGTATCGTTGCCGGACTACCCGCTCTGAGTTGATGTCCCGTGCACTTCGTTCAACTCCCGCTTTCCAACTGATGAGACTTCACCGGTACCTCTTAGCGAACGCTAGGGGTACTCTTCTTCCCCCTTAGCCCCCCGAGCCACAAAGGGGCCACACACACTAACCAGAGAATCAGATAGCTCCCAACATGCCTCACAAGGCCGAGCTACCACTCCTCATCGAGCTGGGTATCCCAACTCCCACAAGCTAAGTCAGTCAAGTAGATATTTCTGCAGTGTAATGTTACACAAACAGAAGAGACCTTCATCCTTCTCCTCCCTTCATTATATAGAGTTTCGAAGTCCCTTACTTTCCCAAATCCCATTTTATTTAATGTTTAATGAATTAATTCATAAAAATTCCTCCCCGTACATGTGTCACCCATCCCCTTCATTCCGCCAAAAACTAATTTCATTCATTAATTATTTACTCTTATTTCCCTCACCCACCTAGAGTCACTCCTAGAATCGCTCCTAGGCGTCCCCAAATTACCTTACAGGTTTTAATGACTTTCCCCATTATTAATTTGCTAGTTCAGTTTAAAATTAGAAATTTCTTAAATGGTAGATACCTTACTAAGTTTGACCTTCTTCTTTTTCCGTTGTGTTTCCTTTTTCTTTTTATGATTCCCTCTTTTCCTAGTTTCCCAATTATTTTATATTTCTCTCTTTTCCTAGTTTCCTAATA
>SNQJ01S0048170.1:31142-47805 GCA_010110895.2 Picea sitchensis | reverse complement strand
GGGATCATTCTTATCCAAGTAACCATCTCATTCTCTCCTATATATTGATGGAATTCTCATGGAAAAGGTTAACCAATATTCATTGGAGAATTGGTGAAAGAATTGTGTGAAGGACCTAGCTTGAACAGGAGCTTGGAGAATCTAGCAAGTCTATCAAGAGGAATTGGATCTTCTTCATACAAGGATTGAGTAAGTGTGTGTGTTGGAGCCAAGAGCCACCAAAAGGAAGCTTGTGACATCAAGGCAATCAGGTTGTATCTTCTACTTTCGATTAATATGATACAGTGGCATGTCCTTTTCCCATAAAGTTATTCTTACTTTATTGTGTAATTCCTTGATCATACACATAAGTTGACAGTTGAATATATTTTGCTATCTTCACTTTGGTTGGTTTGTGTTGTCTTGGTCTTGACCTCACGAGAGCACTGGAGCGAAGCGGGAGCAACAGAGAACCTAGGAAGCGATACAAAGGTATGTTACTTGTTCCTCCCTACTAGCTAATTCAATGGTCAAAACTTAGGGAAAGAGTCATGTCCTATCTTGTTTTGTTCTAGATCTAGGTGGATCTAGGGAGATCTGTTAGTGTCCACACCTACTGATTAGTCCGATAACAATAAGCAACCAGTATACTATAGCAATCATATCAACACTGAATCATAAGAGTGTTTCTCACTCCATCAACCAACACAAACCACGTAACAATAGCCATACCAAGAATGCCTTAAGAATTCACCACATAACAAGCAATAGTATCCATCAAGACAATAATATAACCATACCATAGTTTATATGGCATATATGAGCCCATAAACTATATATCTAGAACCTACTTCAGTCTTCAAGAATCTGTCATCATCTCAACCACCAATCTACATGACTTCATCCATTGTAAGTGCCATGTCTTTATACAACCCGTGTATGTACGCGTCCTGGCCCACTACAGCTTGCGTATACCTCAAAAACTAGGGTTTCTGATCTTTCGAGACTTTTGTCGTCATTATCTCATACTTGTCAAAACTTTGATGCGTTCATGAGATCCTTCATACTCTTTCTCTCTCAGAACAGATCTCCAATCACGCTCAAGAGATACACAAGAGATCCTCCCAAAAATGTACATTCACAAGAGACCCTTGCCTCTTATTTATACTTCTCTAAGTAGCTTCCTTGGAAGCATCTTCTAGGCCACTTAACCAACTTATAGGTCACTTAACCCATTTCTAGGTCACTTAACCTTTTTTCCTCATTTTTAGGATTAACAATTTTCCATAAATAGAAATTTCTCCATTACTTTATCATTTAAATAATCCCCCTCGATTTTGTCACCTCACTTTATTATTTAAATAATCCTCCTTGACTTTGTCACTTTTCTTTACCATTTAAATAATAATTTATTCTTTTCAAGCACTTCGACTTCTTTGACTTCTTGGGGCTTCAAGCCAACATATGAGGGTCCTTCATCTTTGTAAGGCCATAACTCTCAAACCATGAGGATTTATGTGACGTTCCACATACCACCGGAAACGGTATGACAAGAACTATCCATCTATCATAGTTTCACCAACAACTTCATTGATATTCATCTCATTATTCCACATATGAGCATGGGCTCTCCAACCATACTTCTAGGATAACTCAACCGCAAAGTATCTTCCCATGAGGGATTTCACCATAAGGGGACCACTTTGGAGTTCATCCATTTGTACACCTTATCAACCATGATAAGACAATAATGAGTTGACTATGCATCATATCAATGACAACTCATTGATCCATCTTCATCTATGCATCATATCAATGATAAATCATTTATCCATCTTCATCTATGCATCATGTATCAATGACAACTCATTGATCCATATTCATCTATGTATGACATCATATGACTATGATGCCACTTGATATCTATCCATTCTCATCAAGAACAATACATATTACATCGATCATCAATCAATCAATCCTTTGAAATCAATCAATCACTTGACATCAATCCTTTGACATCAATTAATCAAACCTTTGTCATCAATGACAACCTGATCCAACAATATACCCCTTTGGCATTGATGGCAATACCGACATTGATGTCAACACGAATCATTGATGTCAACATGTAGACAAGGCATGCTCTACATCGATAGTAATCAATCACATGAATATGATTACCTCTCCCCATCAGTAATCATCAATCACATCAATGTGACTATCTCTCCCCCTTTGACATCAATGGAAAATGGTCATTCTCCCCTTGGGGTTGCCTCCCCTTCGGGTTGCTCCCCTGTCTGAATGCCTTTGATAGTCCTCTGAATAATCTCTCCCCTTTTAAACAAGGGATATCAATATGATGTAATGTTGAAGATGCATCACTCATACTCCCCTTGTGACCATTGCTCCCCCTTGAATTGTGCCTCTGTGCTCTTTCTTCAAGTATAGGGCTCTTTACCATGTATGCATCTGATAAATATCTCCTCATAGAATCATGGGAAGAAGAATGACCCCCCCTATGGGTATGTCTCCACCTATCTTCTCTGCAATATGAACAATATGCTACCACTGCAATATGCTTCTGTTGTAAATGCTACTGCTCAACTGGATCATAGAACAATCACTCTTTCTATGACAATCCTTGGACCTGTCCATGCATCAAGACTCATGCCATACCATGAAACAAAATATATGTCAACAATGAAATATGAATAAGATATCAACCAAGTACATCATGTACCAAAATGTGTGCTCATCATGCACAAGACCCATCAACTATGTACATCAACACCATACAATGTGCCAAAATATATCATTAGTGGAATGGAATGTATCAACCATATGCCTCTATCAACATGCCAACCAAGTGGCATATCAATCATGATATGTCTCCACCATGAACCAAGTGTCATAACCAAGTATCTCAAATAAATACCAATTGTTGTGCTAATCAAGTAATACCAAAGGTGTACTTTTAGCCAAGAACTATCATCCAAACATATGCCATCTATGAGTGTACCAAACATGCACATCAACATGTATCACCACTTGTACCAAGCAAGTACATCAACCATGCATCAATACCACAACATGATGAATCCTCATACATGTACGCCAAATTCTCCATAAACCATGTACCAATCAAACTGCTAGTAGGTCTCTCTACCAATGTACTAAGAATGTACCAATCATGCATCAACTATGACTCATTAATGATGTACAACATGATCACCTCATCAACTCACCAACTACATGTCCCAATATGTAGCCCATCCATATGCCAAATGCATGCATCAATATATCCAACAAATATGCTTCTAATAATACATCATAAGATATATCAATGAGCCTCAAATATGCACCAGCCATGTACACCAACATATCAGCATCAATCCTCCATTCACTATAGAAAATAATAAGCATCCACCAAAGCATGTACTAGTAGTATGCTAGCATCATCAAGATATATCACATAACCAAGGTGCCATAACTTCACTGTCATAACGAGCATTGTTCTTCAACAGAAAATGCCTCAATCCATGCCCATAGGTTAGTGCCATGCATCCAAGATAGCCTTTCATTATTTTTTATCATCACATTACATAATCCAATATGGAATCATGAGAACCTGTAACAAACAATGTCATAACCTGCAACAAACCATGTCAGACCCTACAACACAAAGTTATATCATTACATCAAGCTGCAACCCCTGTGCATAGCCCCTTTCCCAAGGCTTTACCACATATAAGTGGCATGTTGCACAGACAACTCGCATATGTACGCGACCTATTCAAGGTCAAAACACATATGTATGCAACTGTTACCACTGTCACTCGTGTATGCTTTAGTAGATGACACACTTGAGCTTCCTTCAAGGCTTCCATTCTGTTTTGGGTGTTCAGTCTTCTTCACCCACTTCTAAAGGTGTCCTTGCTTCTCAGAACTTGAGCTCTGAGCTTCCATATTTTCAAAGATGTCTCCCTTCCTTACTTCATTCATTCTTCTAGTCATGCTATGTGAAGTCCTCATCATAGACTTTCTTCTTGTGTTCCAACACTCCAGGGATTTGTGGCCAAATCCACTACAGTTGTAGCATCTCATGGTGTTACAGTGAACAACAATGTGTCCTACTTGGTCACATCTCCAACACCTTATGGTGTTATGAAATCTTCTTTCATTTCTCCTTGCATAAGATCTGCACTCCAAATCTTTGTGACCATATTCATTTACATGAATAACATTGACCATGAAAATGCTTTCATTACCTTTGCTTTGGGTGTCCATCTTCTTTGGGGTTAATAAGGATGTCTTCTTGATGTCTTCCTTGCTTCTTTAGAACAGACTTTCCTTGCCTTGTGTAGATGGTGGATTTCCAACATTGTCTTTTAATCCTTTGGGGACTTACCTCATGCTTCTTTGAGGGTTCTCTTTAGCATGTGTAGCTTCTCTCTTGTATCAAGACTTGACTTTATCGCTATGGTGATCTTTGACTTTCCAGGATCTCATTCAATATTTGTGAGCTATTCGACTTTCCAAGATCTCATTCAATATTTGTGAGCTATTCAAGAATTTGTTTGACTTCTCTACCTTCTTTCTAAGGTCAACAACTTCAGCTTCTAACTTATGACATGACTCTTCCTTCTCATCTATTTGATTCTTCAATAGTTCCTCTACCCTTTTGTCTTCTTCAATTTGGGTCTTGAGATGGACAATAGTTTCAAAACTTTTGCTAATCTCATCATCTACCTTCATATATTCTTTTTAATTCTTTAGTATTGTGATCTCTTCTTCTTTTTCTTCCAATTGAGTCTTATTACTCTCTTCTTGTTCCTTCAGCATTTCCCTTAACTTCAATATGTTCCTTTTACTCCTCCTAAGAAACTTCTTAGTGTTATATAAAAGATAGCTATAGTCTGTATAATAATGATCATTGCTATATTCATGTAAACCATCTTCAACTTTCTTTTGAATTTCTAACAGATATTCTTATATTCTTTCTATCGGATAACTACCATCAAACTCTACACAAACTATTTCTTGATTTTGTTCTTCCCTTGTAGAGAAAAAATCAACATCATCACATTTTGAATCATTGCAATCAAGAGTCTTTAGAGATTCTTTACCTTCATTTGAAATTCCTTCGAGATCTTCCTTTTTGCCAACATCGTCACATGATTCTTTGCTTTCATTTGAAATGTCTTCAAGATATTCATTTGTGCTAACATCATCACTTGATTCTTTGCTTTCATTTGAAATGTCTTCACGATCTTCATTTGTGCTAACATCATCACTTGATTCTTTGCTTTCATTTGAAATGTTTCCAAGATCACATTTAGAAATAATGCATTCAAGATTTTTTGGAGATTCTTTACCTTTAATGATCTTGATGGAGTGATCTTCAATATCTTCCTTCTTGCTTTGATATGTCTCCTCTAGCTTTAGCCATAGATCCTTGGTGGAAGTGCATTGTCCCATGATTTCTTTGATAGGGCTTGAGAGTCCACTATGAATGGTCTTGAGAGCCAATGCATCATTGTTCTTTCCTTCCCTTTGAGCTGCAAACTTTGACTTGTTATTCAAGGAAACTGATCCACCAATGGCTGTATTCCAAATACCCGCTCCCATTTCCTTCAAGTGTACTCTCATCTCTATTCTTCAAGTAGAATAGTTTTCCTCATCAAGGATTGGAACTTCGTCATCCATTTGTGTGTCTATATATCTCCTCCAAGCTTGTTAAGTCTTATAGTGAAGGCCCGCTCTGATACCAATTGTTGGACACACCTACTACACTGAGAGGGGGGGGGTGAACAGTGTAGGGCTCTTTTTCCCAAAACTTCCCTCTTACACAAAATTCATTAGTTAGCAATCACCATTTAGTCATTACTCATTGTTATACTTATAATCATTTATATGTGAACATATATCAGAAACATATATCAACAATATATCATCAACAAATCATCACCACAAGGAACACAAAGAACACAAGATGTATATACAATTTTCTTTTTATTACAGACTTCAATCCTTGGGTTTTATCAACAACAACTGAATAGAGTAAAACTCTACAAGAGCACCAGCTCTATGTGAAAGACTCAACTTACATACTCAGCACCAACTGAGTTGAGGCAACAATCCTCCACAGATATCAATCTGTCATAGGTACGCGACCTATTAGTAGTGCAGCCCGCGTATGTACGCGCCCTAGTGCACTACATCCCACATATGTATGCGGTCACTCTGTACTATAGCCTGCGTATGCCTTATGAGTTACTTAGGGTTTTCTCTTCAAGATCAACTCATATCCTCTGCAACCTTCAATCACATTCTCATATGTCTTTCATTGTCCAATCTGATCCAGAACCAATCACAACACATCCAATCTCTCCAACAACTTATTCATGCTACTCAACCATACAATATGAATGCTACTCAATCATGTATAAGAAACCAGTATACTATAGAAATCATATCAACACTGAATCATAAGATTGTTGCTCACTCCATCAACCAACACAAACCACATCACAACAACCATACCAAGAATGCCTTAAGCATTCACCACATAACAAGCAATAATATCCATCAAGACAATAATATAACCATACCAAAGTTTCTATGGCAAATATAAGCCCATAGACTATAGATCTGGAACCTGCTTCAGTTTTCAAGAGAATGCCATCAACTCAACCACCTATCTACATGACTTCATCCACTGTACCCGCCCTATATTTATATAACCAACGTATGTACATGTCCTAGCCCACTACAGCCTGCGTATACCTCAAAAACTAGGGTTTTTGAGCTTCTGAGACTTTTGTCATCATGATATCAGACTTGCCGAAACTTTGATGCGTTCATGAGATCTTCCATAATTCTTCTCTCTCGGAATAGATCTTCAATCATGCTCAAGAGATACACAAGAGATCCTCCCAAAAATGCACTTTCACAAGAGACCCTTGCCTCTTATTTATACTTCTCCAAGTAGCTTCCTTAGAAGCATCTTCTAGGTCACTTAACCCACTTCTAGGTCACTTAACCCATTTCTAGGTCACTAAACCTATTTTCCTCATTTTTAGGGTCAACCACTTTCCATAAATATAAAGTTATCCATTACTTTATCATTTAAATAATCCTCCTCGATTTTGTCACCTCACTTTATTATTTAAATAATCCTCCTTGACTTTTTCACTTTTATTTACCATTTAAATAATAATTTCTTCTTTTCAAGCACTTTGACTTCTTTGACTTCTTGGGGCTTCAAGCCAACATATGAGGGTCCTTCATCTTCGTAAGGCCATAAATATCAAACCGTGAGGAGTTATGTGATGTTCCACATACCACCGGAAATGGTATGACAAGCACTATCCATCTCTCATAGTTTCACCAATAACTTCATTGATCTTCATCTCATTATTCCACATATGAGCATGGGTTCTACAACCATACTTCTAGGATAACTCAACTGCAAAGCGTCTTCCCATGAGGGATTTCACCATAAGGGGACCACTTTGGAGTTCATCCATTTGTACACCTTATCAACCATGATAAGACAATAATGAGTCAACTATGCATCATATCAATTACAACTCATTGATCCATCTTCATCTATGCATCATATCAATGATAAATCATTGATCCATCTTCATCTATGCATCATGTATCAATGACAACTCATTGATCCATCTTCATCTATGTATGACATCATATGACTATGATTCCACTTGATATATATCCATTCTCATCAAGGACAATACATATTACATCAATCATCAATCAATCAATCCTTTGGAATCAATCAATCACTTGACATCAATCAATGACATCAATCCTTTGACATCAATTAATCAAACCTTTGGCATCAATGACAACCTAATCCAAAATCATCCTCATGCAAGATGGAAAGCCTTTGGCCTTCACTAGCAAATAGCTTTCAGATAGACATTTTCACCAATCCGTTTATGAAAAGGAAATGTTAGCTATTTTGCATGCTATGGATCTCTAGCATCCTTATTTATTGCGACAACGCTTCCAAATTAAAACTAGTCATTATAGTCTCAAGTATTTTCTGGAATAATGAATTTCATCACCGGAGCAACAAAAATGGGTGACTAAGCTATTTGGATATGATTATGAGATCATTTACAACAAGGGAAAGAAAAATGTAGTTGCATATGCTCTTTCTTGGAAGTATGAAGAAGACAAGTCACTTTTATCCCTCTCTTTCATTGTACTAGATTGGCTCCAAGCTATTTGTCAAGAATGGTTGCAAGACCCCAAAATTTCTATCGTGATGCACCAATTGCAACACAATTATCCAGCTTTTCGAAGGTACTCTTAGCATAATGAAGAGCTTCGCTACAAAGGTCGTTTGTACTTCATCAAACCATCACAACTTAAATCCATGGTGCTTTCTAAACTTCATGCTTTCCCCACAACTGGGCATTAAGGGTTTACCAAAACCTGTGAAGAGGTAAAAGGTTCTTTTTTCCGGGATAGAATGAAACTTGATGTCCACACCTTTGTGGTTGAACGTGAGGTCTGTCAACACAAAAAGGGAGAAACGGTCAGAGATCTGGGCACACTCCAACCTCTTTTGATCCCCTTTGCTATTTGGAGATATATTTCTATGGATTTCATTATTGGCTTACCTAAATCGGGAAATAAGTCAGTCATCATGGTGGTCGTCGATCGTCTTTCCAAATATGCTCATTTTTGTGCTCTTCAACACCCATTCACAACATCCACGGTGGCTCAAATCTTCGTGGATAATATAATCAAGCTTCATGGCATGCCTCATTCTATTGTATTTGACAGAGATCCCACTTTCACCTACAATATTTGGCAAGAATGTTAGAAAAACAGGACTGCGAAGCAATAAAATAAAACAAATGCAAAAACAAAACACAGAAGACACACAATATAAGAGAGACACAGATTTACGTGGTTCACCCAGTGTGGGCTACGTCCACCAGAGAAATTGCCAGGTCCTTTCTTTATTATTATCCAACAAATGAAGGGATACAACCTACAACAAAACCCGTTGTAACTTCCTCTTCTTTCTCTTACAGTATCCTCTCTCATAATACAATACTTGCCACACTCTATAGCCGCGATACATTTCCCTCATAAAAGAGGGTTGCCTTCTAGGGAAAAAAACTCTAACATAATCTCTACCATTAGATCTACGCCCTTATAATGAACGGTCCAGATTTAAAATGAAATTACAATATACTTTTACAAGGCAATTTTTTCTTCGGGGGCTTCACCCCTGAAC
The DNA here is from genome assembly GCA_010110895.2 of Picea sitchensis. Lineage (NCBI taxonomy): Eukaryota > Viridiplantae > Streptophyta > Pinopsida > Pinales > Pinaceae > Picea > Picea sitchensis. Next base: position 38,546 of record SNQJ01S0048170.1, on the reverse strand, counting down.
CCCCGCTGGGGGCCCGCTTGCCCCCAGACCCCCCAGCCGGGGGGATAGGCCCCCTGGACCCTGCATAGGGGGTACCCCCCCTCTGCACTCCCCCGCATGGAAGAGTGTAAATACTTTTGGGGTGTAAATACTTCATGTGGTATAAAAACGGCTGAAAGAAAGGACCTATGAATCAGGAAGATAATCAGGCTCCACAACCAACAAAGATTTGTTCAATATACAGGGCACCCAATTGCATATTAGCGTCACTTATCACCCCCAGATGGATGGCCAGACTGAACTTGTCAACAAGTGTTTGGAAACATATTTGAGGTGTTTTTCATCTGACAAGAAAAATCGATGGGCTTAGTGGTTACCCCTAGTTGAATGGTGGTACAACACATCCTACCATACAACTGCTCACATGATTCCTTTTTAAGCAGTGTATGGCCAAAATCCATTGTCGATTCTCTCATACATGGCAGGGGTTTCGAAGGTTCAGGAGGTTGACAAAAATATTATAGTTCGAGAGGGTATTCTTCATGCCCTCAAAGACAATTTGGTCATGGCTCAGAATCACATGAAGAAACAAGCATATCAAGGTCATTCCGAACATGAATTTTCTCAAGGGGACTAGGTGTTTCTTCAACTACAATCTTATAAGCATACTTCACTCAAAGTTAAACATTGTCAGAAAATTTCTCCCAAATTTTATGGTCCTTATATTGTGCTCAAGTGAGTGGGATCGGTGGCCTACCAGTTATCTCTACCCAATCATTCTAACCTCCATATTGTTTTTCATGTCTCCTACTTAAAGAAGGTGATTGGAACCAAGTGCCAAACTCAAACTAGTCTCCTTTGAGTTGGATGAAGAAGGTTTCATCTGGTTGCAACCACATGAAGTCTTGTACCACCGAGTGTGGCATATTTGTTAGTGCACCATCAAGGAATTTTTAGTCCAGTGGAAAGATACAACTCCAAAAGACGCCACCTGGGAACCGACCACCATTCTACAACAATTTCCTCATCTCAAGCCTTGATGACAAGGCTATTCTTAAAGGGGGAGGGCATGTTAGGGAGATAATCTCCCTAACCCCTCATGTAGGTAGAATAATATATTTCCATGTAATAAATCTCGAGATTAATAAGGCCTAGCAATAAGGAAGAATAACTCAAATGTAAGAAGACCTAATAGAAGCTTCCACTTCTAGAAGGATCTTCCTCTAGATGGTTCTTTTGGGTACAAATATTTCTTATAAATAGGAGTAGAGGGTATGAGAAGTTTTGTCTTGAGAATTATTGTAATAGAGCGTTGCTCTACTAGAGGTTTCCCCCTCGAAGAGGCAAGTGAAAAAAAATTCATATCAATAAAGGTATTATTTTGGTGTTGTGGTTTCATCTATTGTGTTGGTCCACTCTTATTCTCTGCAATATTTTTGTTTTCAGCTATTATAATAGATATGGTACCTTACAAATATAATAGTTAATGATGAGCATATCAATTACTTGAATATTCAATTTGGTTCTAATTTCAGGATGGGCACAAAGAACTAAACTTACATCCTCGATCTCAGTATTTGTTGTTTGTTGTTGATTATTATAGGACAACATATTTCACAAATTTTCGTTTGTACAAGAGAGTCTCAGTTCTTCCATAATAATCTTGGACTTAACATTAGGGTCTAATCCACCATCTATTAAGCAACAATGAGCTATCCTATCCATTATTATCACAGATATGTAAAAAAGAGGATTTTTTTCATAGTTTCTAAAACTATTTACACCTAATTTATATGCCATTCATCTCCATCATGTTTTTCAAATAAAGTAGCTATACAAGTTTTTCTTTACATATAATTCTTCAGACGTTGTTTTTGTTCGAGGATGGTGACCATGTCCAAGAGAGATGCATATTATTTTATGTTAGCTAGTTGCTTAAAAATATTATACTTTGATGGAGGTAAAGAGACGGGTACCTCTTTACTTTGACTTGTCGTAACAACCTGAGGATTTGCATCTTGAGAGGATGAACTAGGGGAAAACGTGGTCTTTTGATTACCACTCTTCCCTTTATTTGCATATGATATTTTCCTTGTGTTTACCATCATTACATCCTCTTCAGGAGCCCAATCTAAAGTAGTAATGGTTGTTTCAATATTTTCTCCAAAGATTCACTCTTGTGCTCTTTTCTTGACTTCACAAGTACTTTCTTCATGATTATCGTCAAAGAAATTACACCAAGCCCAAGAGAGAATATCCTTTGGTTGATTATGAAATAAAGTATTAGTTGTTTTATTTCTAAAAACAACTTGTGTGGAAGACTCAACACGAGTTAACGTTGAAGTGACCCCTTTCCTCTCATAAGAAATCATTCGATTGTTCATATCTTGGACAAGCTGCAAAATTGTTGACATACCAATATTCTTTAGAATATCTTCATTGGGAAAACCAGATCTTTCCCATTGTTCTTCATACTCTAAACAAGTTTGACGTGTAGACCCTCAATTTGTTACATTCTTCTCTTCTAATAATTGGTGATAAGAAGAGGGTAATGCATTATAGTATTGCACAAAAGAAGCTTCGTTATGAGGTCATATAAGTTCAAGGATTTGATTGTATAATTTCGTGAAATGAAGATTGAAATATTTGATTGTTTCACCATTATTATAAACAATATTGTTATATTCTCGTAATTGAATTGTTGGGTTTTGGGTTGTCCGTAAGTTGATTTAAACCACTAAGTTAGTTCATCTCAAGTGAAAAATACTTTAGGAGGTAGTTCGAAGAAATCTACAATAGTTTTTCCTTCCAAAAAATTGACAAATAAGCACGTGCAAGTGTCATTATCATTCGCACCTATGTTACGATATGCATTAGAAAATGCAATCAAATGTTCATTAGTAGAAATAGTATCGTTCCTTGATAATTTAGGAAAATGATCCTTAAATTTAGGAAGGGGATTTGTAGCTAGAGTAATATTTAAAGGTGAAGAGACATGCCACGGTGTAGTGGTTGCATCTTTTTCGAACTGAAATAAACCAAATTTATTAATCACCTTGGCATGATTTTTCGTGGATTGAACTGAGATGTGGTAACTAAATAAATTTACAATCATTTATGAGGAAGAAATTTGTGAAGAGGTAGATGAACTAGAACTAGAAGAAGAACCAGAAGATTGTAACATCCCTCTCTTGCACACTAAGTGAACTTATTCTTTGAGGACACTTGCTCGTAAGTGATCCGGATTATTATGTTATTAAAACGTTGATTTTGATTATGAGGCGTAATGGGTTGATGACATGTTGTTTTACTGCATTGACATAGACATGTGATATTGATTCGGTTTTCCTGAGTGTGAAGTATTTTGGACCTCGAGGATGCAGAGGCATCGATGGAACCCCTTGGACTCCATATCGAGTCGGGGAGTGAACCATTGGGGTTTGAGTGTTTTATATCTGATATTAGTGCATCTGATTAGATGATATGATTATGGGTATATTGCTGACATGATTTGTTGATGATGCAGGATGACGATAGCTTGCCGACCAGACTCACATGTGGACTAGAGGGGTCATGCACGACTACTAGAGATGTTGAGGGAGAGGTGTGGACAACATCCCTTCCACAGCCTACTAGCACTCTCGTCATGGCTCGAACTGTAGGTTAATGTTTACCTAGTTCGAGAGGACCCACGATGTCGTGAGGGAAGACTGTGATAGTCACTCACAATGGTTCTAAGGGGTGCACAATAAGGCGGGGGAATTATTCCTTAGAGGCCCTTAGTCTCCCACAAGTTCACCTGGAGGAGTATTGACTCCAGGGGTTTTTTATGTCTACCAAGTCAGTCAAGAGGCGAGTGGCACCCTTGGAGCACGTGGTGCATCCTGAAGGGCACGTCGCGCAAGGGAAACAGATGAGGTGAGTGGCACCCTTGGAACACATCATGCGTCCTAAAGGACACACCGCGCAAGGGAAACACATGAGGCAAGTGGCACCCTTGGAGCACCTAGTGCATCCTGAAGGGAACATTGCATTGTTAATGATAAAGGAATGAACCGAGATGGCCTTAGGACTAATAACGTGATAAGAAAATTTTAAAACAATTTCCCTAATAAAATGTCACCCAGCACAAAAATTAAAGTCTAGGTCTAAATTATTCTAATTGCAGAATTTTCTCTATCCTTTAAAAAATATATAATATATATATATAATAATTGTTTTATTATATTATGATAATTTAAAGTTTATTAATTAAAAAGGGAAAAGAGGAAAAGTTAATTTCTACACCTACCAAATTGAGTTTTAAATGAAAAGGGGAAAGAGGGAAATCTAAAATATTAAGAAACTAGGAAAAGAGGGAAATCTAAAATGATTGGGAAACTAGGAAAAGAGGGAATCATAAAAAGAAAAAGGAAACACAACGGAAAAAGCAGAAAGTCAAACTTAGTAAGGTATCTACCATTTAAGAACTTTCTAATTTTAAACTGAACTAGCAAAATAATAATGGGGAAATTCATTAAAACCTATATGGGAATTTGGGGACGCCTAGGAGCGATTCTAGGAGTGACTCTAGGTGGGTCAGGGAAATAAGGGTAAATAATTAATTAATGAAATTAGTTTTTGGAGGAATGAAGGGGATGGGTGACACATGTACAGGGAGGAATTTTTATGAATTAATTCATTAAACATTAAATAAAATGGGATTTGGGAAAGTAAGGGACTTCGAAACTCTATATAATGAAGGGAGGAGAAGGATGAAGGTCTCTCTTATTTGCGTAACGTTACACTACAAAAATATCTACTTGACTGACTTAGCTTGTGGGAGTTGGGATACCCAGCTCGGTGAGGAGTGGTAGCTCGGCCTTGCGAGGCGAGCTGGGAGCTAGATGATTCTTTGGTTAGTGTGTGTGGCCCCTTTGCGGCTTGGTGGGCTAAGGGGGAAGAAGAGTACCCCTAGCGTTGGTTGGGAGGTACTGATGAAGTCTCATCAGTCAAAAAGCGAGACTTGCATGAAGTGCACGGGACATCAACTCAGAGTGGGCAATCAGGCAACGGTATGTTTTCTTTATTTTTGTATGGTATATTGTAGTAGGATTTATGCTTTGGATCTTCATGTTTAAATGGGTAAGTAAATTGATTGTCTTAGCATTCTAGTTGATGACTGAATTTTTCCATAGCCCATAGCTCGATGATTGATTGACTCAAATGGCCTTCGATTCCCGACATGTCTTGACCGCCCTGGTGGTGTATTGGTTTGTGAAGATTGTGGTTGCTTTGTCTTTTGTCCCTAGCTCATCAGTGCTCGCTTGAGCAGACGTCCAGGAGCCTGATCTACGATCGTCGCTTCAGCCGCAATAGACCTATGGATCTCAACACCCTGCTTTTCTATGTGTGGATGATGAGTGAAGGATGTTCATGTCATCCGCCTACCTCCGTTATTGTTTTTGGCTGATTGTTGTCTTGTTCCTTCTAGCAAAAGTACCTCTGCGTATAGATTTCCTGCATCCATGTTGGTTATCCTTGCGATCATTTCAATGACTTATCCCAATGGATCTATACGTTCTCCTACTGTTGTCTACGTTGGATTGGTATCCTGGTAATGTAAAAGATTTAATTTTAGTATGCATTTTTATATTGGTATCCTAGAATGTAAAAAAAAAGGGGATTTAATTTCAATCTGGGTTTTTATATTGGCATCCTGGAAATGGAATAACAATTAATTTCAGTCTGCATTTATATTGGTATCCTGGAATGTAAAAAGATTAATTTCAATCTACGTTTATATGTGGGTACCCTGGGAATGGAAAAACAATTTAGTTTTTGCTCTGCATTTTTATATGAGGCTGGTTGAGTATTATTCTACGTTGTCTTTTTTTTTACGAAACTTGCCTTCGATGAACGGAGATTTCCTTTTTATTCTTGTGTATTCAATTATGGAAGGCGATTTTCCATTTCTGGACTGAATTCATGCATTTAAAACTGCAATCTGTTTCCTTGGGGGGGAGGCGAATTTTTGGCCCAGCGAATTGTATTTCTGACATTTTCTTGCTCCACGCATTGTCTGCGCCTTACCGGTTAATGGGGGCATTTGGGTGGGCGTTATGTTCACCTTTATGATTGAGACTTTCCCACCACTAGTCAAGACGACGATTGACATTGCCATACTACCTTCGAAGCTTGACCGAGTCTGCATTTTGTTTTTACTTTTGGGGCGATTTTCCCTTGAAGAAGACTGCATCTTGCACTTAAGAAATACTTCTATTGAATACCCTTGTTTCCTAGCAATTTTCCCTTGAAGAAGACTGCATCTTGCACTTAAGAAACATTGTTACTGAATACCCTTGTTGCCTGGCAATTTTCCCTTGAAGAAGACTACGTTTTTCATAAAAAATTATTGCTATTTCATTCTGGTTAATGCCCATGAATTTGGAAATTAAAAGATGTTGCATTTTTCCTGTTAATGCCCATGAATTTGTCAATTAAAAGATGTTGCGTTTTTCCTGTTAATGCCCAAGAATTTGGCAATTAAATGATGTTGTGTTTTTCCTGCTAATGTCCACGAATTTGGCAATTAAAAGATGTTGTGTTTTTCCTGTTAATGCCCACGGTTTTGCAATTAAGTATGACTGTGTTTTTCCTCTTACCTCCCACATTTTTTCCTTAATTGTTGATTGAGTTTGCTAATTGTTGGGACCAAGAAATTGCATTATTGTTGACTATGTTAGCTACTGGTATGACCACGAGTTGGACAGTGAGTGCTTATATATTAAATGATAGTATTGAAGATTATGTTCTAGTGCCTTTTGCACAGTGATTGCTTTATTTATTATTGAAAGCCCATTCCAGATCTTACCATTATGTAATTAGAAGGTCGTAGTCCACAACAAAAATTTATCCTCTATAATTTTCATTCAAACATCATATCAATCATCTCCGGATAAGATCCAATTGAGCAGAAATCAAAAAGTAATCAAGGAAATTGTAATTGAATTAGAATGAATGGGTGATAATTTATAGCATCGAAAACTGACTTGTATCGTTACGTTTCCTAGCTGGGAACTTATGATAATATCTTATATTCATTAGAAGAATAACCTTATGATGATAATATCTTATCTTATGATCACTTATTTGTGGTGATTAATCTTAGAATGCCAATTTAGATCGTTCTTAATGTTAAATTAAATTAACATGTATTGACTTAATTGCAATTTAGAATTGTTGAATTCAATGCTAATATAAAATTGTAAATGGTGACTAATTGATGTTTGACTTACTATCATATTGGAAATCTATGTTAAATTTAGACTGGCAGTAGGGACTGTTATCGCACAGTTTGTAGGAAGGGTTTAGGTAGCTTGAGTCAAGGCTTCAAACTGGCGTAACAGGAGCTTCCCCACCCACTGTCACCTCGATGGGGAGCTC
>SNQJ01S0048170.1:2120-14713 GCA_010110895.2 Picea sitchensis | reverse complement strand
ATATATATATATATATATATATATATATAAACCTTGTTTAAATGTGTAAAGGAGAAATCTGGATTCCTTCTGGATTCCTAAAGGAATCCGTTCAAATAGCAGAATAACCAAAACAACAAAATAACTACACACTTGATGAGAGAACTATGCATGTTGATCTCCAGGTTGGAACTTGATACCTTTGTCGACATAAATGTATTATTTTGGATTTCAAGGCCGAAATTGTATAGTTTTGCAATTTTAGGAGGGCATAACTCAATTGGAGGATTTAGCATCTGGAGGAGTTTCCCTTCGTATTTTGGTTTCATATTTCAAGAGAGGTTTCCACTCATCCTGATCTAGCGTTCGACATCTTCAGCGTAGCATTTGGAGGTCTTTGACAGTAGGGACAAAATTGCAGGGGTTGACAGTTCCAGCAGGACGTGGCATCTTCTAGTGGGGGTTTGGCACTTCATATGACCCATATCTACCTTGGCATTGGTCTTCATCTCTTATCCATCCTTTGGAGGTTTATAGTATCTTCTTGGAGAATTTTGTAGCAGCTCTATTGTTTATCTTCTTAGCCATATGTTGAGCATTCTAGATCGACATCTTCATTGTAGCAGGTTTCTTTATTTCATGAATAAAAGCATATTTGAAATGTTTTGTCTTGTCTATCATTTTGCATATGGTTGAGGTATGTTCCGTGATTGCATCTTCTTGTTTATTAATGCAAACATATATTAAAAGTCAACAGTAAACCCTAAGGCTGAAATCAAGAGGTCAACCCGCAAGTAAACACATATAAACAAGTACATCAGCCAAGTGTTTGACGAAATGCCACAACCAAAAAAGTTTTAAAATACACCCAAAACTGTGATGATCCTAGCATAATGGCTTGGGATCATTACAACAATTCAGAAAGAAAAGAAGAGAGGATAAATCTCAAAGGAAAAATGTAGAAAAGAAAAGTTAATCAGACAGAGTGCCTTATCGAAAGATATGGAGAAGAAAATGTGAAGAAAAAAGCAAGAAAGGTGATGAAGATCTTGCACCTAAAAATGAAAAAATTGATAACAATAAATTGATGGATGAAACTTGTAATGTTCCCCAAATTTACCAAATGAATTTTTTTTCTTAGGGACATTAAATATCTTTCTCTTCGAACAACTTATCTCGAAAGACATATTGTTATAATAAGTTGGTAGTTGTCTTCACTATTAACTTTCTCAAGGTTTATGTTTTCCAGCTATTGATACAATTAATTGCCATTATAACAGATTTTGTCTCTAAGTTATTTCCTACTGCACAGTGATGATATACATAAAAGTCAAGGGTAACTTTGCTATACCCCAACCTCTCAGTTTACTAACATATCTAATATAAGCATAAAGGTTAGTAAAGCCCCACTAATGTTATACTAACTCCATATATAAACATTAACATTTATATGCATTAAATCCCACTAGTAGTATAATACTTTCCATATATATATAGAGAGAGAGATATACGTATTAACGTTTATAATATATAGGACCCTTAGCCTTATACCCATTTCTATGCATAGACGTTAACGTTAGATTACAAAGGAAAACCCCACTTGAATTACAATAATCCCTATGCATAGACATTGCTCATATCATATAGGGTCTATACAAATTTGAGTTTAACACATAGATTGTATACTTAATATTAGGGTCCAAACAAATTCGAGATCAATGCATACATCGCAGACTTAAAATAAAGGTGGATTTATGCTAACTGCTTAAGTAATACACATGCCATTTCCCCAAATGCACAGGTTATATGTCACCCACAGGCCCCCTCCTGAACGTTGTTCAAATTTCAACACTTGACGAGTGCTAGCTCTTCTCTGGATATGCCATTCCTTTATGTGACCATGACTATGACCACTCGCCTAACCAAAAGGCGTTTCACAATTCCGCATATAAGGACTTTGCGTATGAGTCACCCCGAATCTCCTAACCTCCAAAATCCCGACAGGGGCCTAGTACTTGCTATCTCCATTCCTTAACTTCCATCGATATGATCTCCAACCAAACCCTGGGGCTTACCTCTGAGCGCGTTGGGAATTCACGTATCGGGAACTCCCGAATTCATTCACCTCTGTTCTCCCAAGGTCCGAACTCTCGATTACAACCACCTCATATCAACGGTCATGATTACCCCACGATCCGACGGTCCAAATCCTTCTCTCACGAATTGAGACTTAGCATATAGGGACTCTGGAACAACTCCCTCCTTCGAACCTCCAATTCCACATTTCCTGATATTTCAGAGTGCCAAATCAATGACTCATACTCCTCTAGAGTTGACGACTACTATCTCTCCTGAGCTTTCGAATGTTGAAAGACTCTTTCCCTTAACCTCCTTGCAACTCCACTAGATATAACGATCCAGATCTCTCCTCAATCCAATGACTTAGATTACATCATAAACTCGGGTTTCACGAGTTCCCATAACTCTTACCTTTGGCTCCCTGAGTTGCGAACTCCGAATAAGACTAGATCTATGGTCCACGATCTTCCTTCGATGGATGGCTGCGATATTTTCTCCCTTGTGCTTGGTCCTCAATGTTTGGACTCTGATCGGATGGCCCATATTTCTCCCTGCAGTCGATCTGACGATTTTTGTTGCTCCTCCTCATGAGCTTGCACTTTCTTCCGACTTGGAAGAATTTCTAAGTGTTCAAAGGTTTCGTCCTTTGATATTTCTCCTGCAAGCTGACTTCTCTGGATCTCACTTGCTTCTACGAACGCTATCCCTTCTGAGCTTTTTTCAATGGAATTTGACCTCACCCTGATGCACACTTGCCCCCTGTGTGTCGAATTGCACTATTTTCTCCTAAGTTTTAGCTTGCTTGGTTTCTAAAGGATTCGACCTTCCCGTGTCTTCCTAAAGGACTTCTTGGTGCCCACCTAGCACGGTCTGCGCTCGTTATCCTGAGCTTTACGAACTTGAAACAAGTTTTCTCTACGTGAACTCCTTGCGCTTTGACTAACCTTCAGATGGTTGTCTTGCAACACTTCGTCCGAGTGTTGGCCTAATGCACTCCCTGCATAGGTCTTCCTTGATAGTGTTCAATAACTCTGTTTTTATTCCCTTTGTTCCTTGAAGGGATATATGTGCCTTCTCGACAACTTCTTCTCAAGCACTCCTTGTTGAGCCGATACAGTATTCAGTAACTCTGGAGGGTCTTTCCCTTGACACTTCTCTTCTCTCTGAACTCGAAATAGAGTTCTTCTGTGCACATCACTCAAATAAGAAATTTCACACATTCATCAACAATTATCACACACAATCACTTTCTCAGTTACACTCACTGAATAAATTCAAACGATAACAACTTATTCTACGATTCATTTCATTCTACCAGCTATTAACCCATAAAACAATTCAACAAGGAATAGGTAAATGTACATATCTGAACCAAGTGTTGGGACAACAAATGGAACAACCAAGTTCCACCCAACCATAGAACAGAACAGGCAATCTACTTGCTCCGTTCACCCCCTAGCCTGACCATGAATCCATGAGGGCGAACCTCGAAGCTCCTCTTTCCCCAGCATACTAGGCAGCGTCCTGCCTCCTCCCATATGTTATATATGCAAAAGCATCTTGTACCCAGGTGTTTTCCCCTTGGGAATTTGTGTATCTTTACAAATCCCTGATTTCTCGGGGCTGCCAATGGCCAAATTCCTGATTTTCCACTTGTAAAATTCAGCCCTGAGGTAGTTCAAGCATGTTCCCCTCTCATGGAGTCATGGTCAACTGATTTTAATTTGGCTGTTCCAATTTTCTCTCAGTAATAAATATAAAAAATATTTGTTTCTTACAAGTGTCTTAGTCAAAGAGTTGGTTGGGAAAATCAAATCTTTGCCCAACAGTCACAATAACAAATTACAATTAACTAAATTTCAAATTCGGAATTGACATAAATGGCAATAATTTTCCAAATTCGAATTTGCCAAAAACGGAAATAAATTCCTAAGTTCATTCAAACTTTAATAATAATTTATTTTTGGGGATATTACATCCTTTCCCCCTTCAATACAACATTGTTCTCAGTGTTTGTTCCTTTCTCGGAATAGGGTTGGATAAGAGTTCTGCAAATCTTCCTCCACTTCCCAAGTGGCCTCCTCAGGACTAAAGTGCTTCCATTGCACTTTTACCTGGGCGACAACTTTGTTCTGTAGTATTGTTTCTCTCCTATCTAGATTGCGCAGAGGTTCCACTTGGAACTTGCCTTGTGGTTCCACCTGCACCATGTTCCAATCGATCATGTGAGTAGGATCATGAACATATTTTTTTTAAAAAGAAACATGAAATACAATATGAATTTTCAGATTTGCGGGAAGTGTAAGTTGATATGCCATGGGTCCAATTCGAGCTAAGATCTCAAAAGGGCCACAAAACATGGGCGCCAACCTGGAACAGTTTCCTAGCTTTAATGAACTTCTTCTTGCTTTGACTTTTAAATACATGTGGTCTCCAACTTGAAATTCTTGGTGTCTTCTTTTCAGGTCCGCGTAACTTTTTTGTATGTTCTGTGTCTCTTTTAAATTATGTTGTACTTTTCTTATCGTATTCTCCATTTCTTGGAGCATTTCTAGCCCCACCACGAGTCTATCAACTGGGTTATCCCAGCTAATCAGAGTTGTACACTTTCTGTCATATAGTACTTTGAAGGGGATCACCTTAGCCTATGTTCGGTAACCATTATTGTATGAAAATTCCACCAAGTGCAGGTAGTATTCCCACTTACTTGGTTTCGTCCTTACATACATTCGTAGCATATCTTCCACGATTTTGTTCATTCGTTCAGTCTGCCCATCCATTTGTGGATGGTAGCTTGTGCTTGAATTCAAGTAAGTATTCAACCCTGCAAACAATTCTTTCCAAAATGTAGATGTAAATTTTATGTCTCTATCCAAAATCACCATTCTAAGAATACCATGTAGTCTAAAAATTTCCTTCATGAATATTTCAGCGATGTTAATAGCTTTATAAGTAGATTTTATAGGAATAAAATGTGCAAACTTGTTAAGCTTATCAATTACTACCATAATTGAATCATTATGTTTTTGAGTTCTAAGCAAACCTGTGATAAAATCCAGTGATATAGTCTCCCATTTCCATTCTGGTACAGGTAGAGGCTGCAATAGGCCGGTTGGGTGCTAGTGTTCATCCTTCACCTATTGACAATCTTTGCACCTAGACAAGTATTTTGCAGTCTCTCCTTTCATATTAGGCCAATAAAATAACTTCCTTAGTGTTGTTACCATTTTTTGGTATCCTGGATGACTATAATATGGTTTATTGTGTACTTCATCCAAAACTGTTAACTTTAATTCTGCATAATATGGTATGTATAACCTATTTTTGAATCTTAGTAGACCATTTCTGTCCAAACTCAGATTTGTTCTGTCTAAATTTTCTGCATTATTTTGTAAATCTGCCACTGTTTTAATGTATTTTTCATCAGTATTACTTGCAGCCTTTATCCGTTGCTCGATGTCGCTTTCTACCCTACTAATGTTTAACTCAAACAACCCGTGAATTCTTCTACTTAAAGAATATGCCACTTTGTTTTCCTTACCCTTGATGTGTCTTACCTTGAAATCGAATTCGCTCAAGAAGGCCAGCCATCTTGCTTGCCTTGCGTTAAGGTCTGGTTGACTAAACAAGAATTTCACACCACTGTTATCAGTTAGCAACATAAATTTTATGCCTATTATATAGTGTCGCCACATTTTCAATGGATGCCAGCTGCTAATTCCAAGTCGTGAGTGATGTAGTTTTGTTCGTGATCTTTTAGTTTTCGGGACTCGTAACAAATAACGTGCCCTTCTTGAGTTAGGACACCTCCCAAACATTCTTTGCTTGCATCCACGCAGATTGGTAGGTCTTTATCTGGGTCTACTACCCTTAAAATTGGTGTGGTTGTTAATAGTTCTTTTAACTTATTAAAACTGACCTGACATTTTTGTGACCAATTAAACTTGGTTCCCTTTTTCTGCAGGGATGTGATAGGGTATGCAATCTTAGAGAATCCCTCTATAAATCTGTGGTAGTGCCCATTGATTCCCATGAATGACCGAATGTCCGCTACATCCTTAGGGATAGGCCATTCCATGATGGCTCTTATCTTCTCTGGGTCGAATGCAATACCTTCTTCAAATATTACATGTCTTAGGTACTGTATTTTCTTTTGATAAAAGTCACATTGGTCAAATTTTGCATGCAGTTTGTGTTTTATTACAGTTTGCAATACTATCCTTAGATGTTCTTCTTCTACTTTTTAATACACTAGAATATTGTCAATGAATACCAAAACAAACTTATCCAAATACTGACTGAAAATGATATTCACTAAACACATAAATGCTATTCACTCCTGGATCAATTAAAACAGAAACATGATTATTGTTAACTTTACCTTCAACTTCCACTACAATGGACTGGTGATTAGATTGTCGGCCATCCACTGCTGCATTGATCATGTGTATGCTTCTTCCCACATCTCTCACTATAGAGGCTTCCTGCAGGTTGTGAACCGTAGTCCTTGTTGCATAAGTTAAACGTGGACAGTTCCTCCTTAAGTGAGGTTCTTTGCATTACCAACATTTTAACGGTTCTCTGGGGATGTCCCAAAACTTCTTTATTCCCAGATTAATTGGTTTACTTCCCCCTTGGGTGTTCTAGTTATTGGAGTGAAATTTTTTCCTTGGAAAGCTCTTTGTTGCATTCCGGAAAGGGGTTGGTTGATAACCCTTCTTCTGCTGGTTCATTTTGTCTTGCTTCTTGTCTTTCCAAGCAGTAGGAAATTCATACTGTTGTTTGTATTGGTCGTAACACATTCGGGCCTTCCTAAGAACTTCGCTCAAGGACTTGGGGTTGTCAAATTCGATTCTGTCCTTATAGGACTGTGGTAAACAGCTTAGGAACCGCTGGATTTTTACTTTGTCCTCCTGGATATAAGGCATGAACCTTAATAATTCCATAAATTTGTTTATCAGGTCCTCCATAGTCATTTGACCGAGGCATAGCTCATAAAACTCTTTGGTCTTTCTTTCATAGTAACTTTTAGACAAATACTATTTCTTAAAGTATTTCTTGAAATCCGACCACTCCATTTGTTTTTCCTTTAGGACCTTGGCCAACTTCAGGTCCTGCCACCATATGCTTTCTTTTCCTTTCAAGTTATAGATGGCCATTATGACCTTCATGTTGTTTGAATAATTGTAGATCTGAAAATAATTTTTTATGTCTTGTAACCATGCTTCAGCCTCCTCCCCTGTCCTGGATTCTCCGTCAAAGGTGGACGGTTTGATTTTCTTAAACTCTCCTTCCAGGTGGTCCACTTGTTTCCTCTTTCTTCCTGTGGTTGTTTTATCTTCTCCTGATTGTGTGCCTTTAGAAGAGCTATCCCCTTTTTCTGCTTCAGGGCCATAATTTTTGGAGGCTCTTTTGCTGACCTCTTCTTCCTCATTATTGTCTTTTGGGCTCTTCTTTGTTACTATGCTACGCAACAGTACTTCATTTATTTCCTGCTGTTCTTGTTGTGACTTTTTTAGTTTCTCATTGTCTACTTTGAAAACTTGCAGTTCCACAATAATATTTCTCATGGTTTCCAGAACCTGGGTAGATGAACTTCCTTCACTGTTCTTCCTAGGTTCTTTAGGAGGTCCTTGCTCAAGATTCTCCTCGAGTCTGATCCATGCTTCATTTTGTGCTGCCATTATCACAACATAAGTAAAGTTTTTTTGTTTGTAACAATAAATGATTTGTTAGTTTTCTTTCATTAAACGGAAAGTATGTGTTAAGCAAACATTTTTGGCCCTATTTAAGGTCCAAGTGTTGTAACCTTTGCTTTGATACCATATGTAATGTTCCCCAAATTTACCAAATGATTTTTTTTTTCTTAGGGACATTAAATCTCTTTCTCTTCGAATAACTTATCTCAAAATACATATTGTTATCATAAGTAGGTAGTTGTCGTCACTATTAACTTTCTCAAGGTTTATGTTTTCCAGTTATTGATACAATTAACTGCCATCATAACATATTTTATCTCTGAGTTATTTCCTACTGCACAATAATCATATACATAAAGGTCAAGGGTAACTTCACTATACCCCAACCTCTCAGTTTATAGGACCCTTAGGCTTATACCCATTTCTATGCATAGACGTTAACATTAGATTATGAAGGAAAACCCCACTCGAATTACAATAATCCATATGCATAGACATTGCTCGTATCAGATAGGGTCTATACAAATTTGATTTTAACACATAAATTGTATACTTAATATTAGGGTCCAGACAAATTCGAGATCAATGCATACATCACAGACTTAAAATAAAGGTGGATTTATGCTAACTGCTTAAGTAATACACAGACCCTTTCCCCAAATGCGTAGGTTATATGTCACCCGCGGGCCCCCTCTTGAACGATGTTCAAATTTCAATGCTTGATGAGCGCTAGCTCTTTTTTGGCTATGCCCTTCCTTTACGTGACCACGATTGTGACCACTCGCCTAACCAAAAGGCGTTTCGTAATTCCACGTATCGGGACTTTGCGTATGAGTCACCACGACTCTCCCAACCTCTGAAATCTCGATAGGGGCCTAACACTTGCTAGCTCCATTCCTTAACTTCCATCGATATGACATCCAGCCAAACCCTAGGGCTTACCTCCGAGCGCATGGCGAAATCGTGTATCAGGAACTTCTGACTTCATTCACCTCCGTTCTCTTGAGCTCCGAACTCCCGATTACAACCACCTCAGATGAACGATCTTGATTTCCCCGTGATCCGACAATCCAGATTCTTCTCTCGCGAATCGAGACTTAGTGTATCGGGATTCTGGAACAACTCCCTCCTTCAAACCTTCAATTCCCAATTTCCTGATATTTTAGAGTGCCAAAACAACGTCTCACACTCCTCCATATCTGACGGCTACTATTTCTCCCGAGATTTCGAATGTTGAAAGACTCTTTCTATTAACTTCCTTGCAAATCCACTGGATCTAATGGTCCAGATCTCTCCTCGATCCAACAACTTAGATTAAATCGCAAACTCGACTTCCGCGAGTTCCCATAACTCTTACCTCTAGCTCCTCGGGTTGTGAACTCCCGATAAGACTAGATCTACGGTCCATGATCTTCCTTCGATCGATGGTTGCGATATTTTCTCCCCTGTGCTTGATCCTCAATGTTTGGACTCTGGTTGGATGGCCCAGATTTCTCCCTGCAGTCGATTTGATGATTGTTGTCACTCATCCTCTTGAGCTTGCACTTTCCTCTGACTTGCAAGAATTTATAATTGTTTAAAGGTTTCGTCCTTTGATCTTTCTCCTGCGAGCTGATTGCTCTGGATATCGCTTGCTTTTGGGAATGTTATCCCTTCTAAGCTTTCGTCAAAGGAATTTGACCTCGCCCTCGCGCACACTTTCCCCATGCATGTCGACTTGCACTATTTTCTCCTAAGTTTCAACTTGATCAATTTCTAAAGTATTCGACCCTCCTGTGTCTTCTTAAAGGACTTCTTGGTGCTTGCCTGGTGTACACTCATTCTCCTAAGCTTTACGAACTTGAAACAAGTTCTCTCTGCATGCATGCCTTGCGTTTTGACTAATATTCAGATGGTTTTCTTGCAACACTTCGTCCGAGTGTTGGCCTGATGCACTCCCTGCATAGGGCTTCCGCTAGAGTGTTTAGTAACTCTGTTTCTATTCCCTTCATTCCTCGAAGGGATATTTGTGCCTTCTCAACAACATTTGCTCAAGCACTCCTTGCTGAGCTGACACAATATTCAGTAACTCTGTGAGGGTCTTTCCCTCGACACTTCTCTTCTCTCTGAAATCGAAATAGAGTTCTTCTGTGCACTCCTTGCACAGCTTAAAGAACTCGGAACGGTTCTAGCAAACTCACAGATAGAGAAACTCTATCTAAGCCTATAGATGAAATCTAACATACACCTACAACATCAATTACACACAGATAATCATTCAAATGCATAAACACACAGACAACTCATAGACAGGAAAACTACTTTGTATTAATCTCAGAATGTCTGTACAATATTTACAAAAAACCGAGGTACTACAGAGTTTCAACTGTCTCCCCTCTTAACAGTTTCAACTCTCTGTGTTAGACTCTTCCATTTTGGTGTAACATACACAGGTATTCCCTATAGATTTACACTTAAGAATATTCATCCTGTAGCAAACTGTAAAATTTTTAAGCATGTTTAAACTTGAATCTGCATTCATACTTATGCCAAATTTTCCTAATACCAACCACATATTGAACTGATATTTGTTTCCTATTGTGGTTCAGAGAATACATCACTCGAATAAGAAATTTCACACATTCATCAACAACGATCACACACAGTCGCTTTCTCAGTTACACTCACTGAATAAATTCAAACTGTAACAACTTATTCTACGATTCATTTCATTCTACCAGCTATTAACCTAGAAAACAATTCAACAAGGAATAGGTAAATGTACATATCTGAACAATGTGATGGGACAAAAAATGGAACATCCAAGTTCCACCCAACCATAGAACATAACATCCAATCTACTTGCTCTCTTCACCCTCTATCCTGACCATGAATCCATGATGGTGAACCTCGAATATCCTCTTTCCCCAACATACTAGGTAGCGTCCTGCCTCCTCCCATATGCTATATATGCAAAAACATCTTATGCCTAGGTGTTTTCCCCTTGGGAATTTTTGCAGCTTTACAAATCCCTAATTTTTAGGGGATGCCAATGGCCAAATTCCTGATTTTCCACTTGTAAAATTCAGCCCTGACGTAGGTCAAGCATGTTCCCCTCTCATGGAGTCATGGTCAGCTGATTTCAACCTGGTTGTTCCATTTGTCTCTCAGCAATAGATATAAAAAAAATATTTGTTTCGTACAAGTGTCATAGTTAAAGATTTGGTTGGGCAAATCAAATCTTTACCCAACAGTCACAATAAAAAATTACAATTAACTGAATTCCAAATTCGGAATTGCCATAAATGGCAATAATTTTCCAAATTCGAATTTGCCAAAAACGAAAATAAATTCCTAAGTGCATTTAGACTTTAATAATAATTTATTTTGGGGGATATTACAAAACTCCTAATAAAGAATGTGAAATTCAGATCTTTGCATATGAAGAGGAGAAAACTCAAGGAAAAATAATTTCTAAAGAATAAGATCAAGAAGATTATGGTGCACAAAACAATGGTGATGATGTAGAACTCTCAAAAGTAGATCAATTTGTAGAATAGTGTGATGAATAAAACCAAAGTCCAAAATAAATGGGACAACGATAGGGAGAGCATCACCTTAGGGAAAGCATCATCTCAGGGGGAGAAGAGAAATATTCCCTTTGTCATTATTGTCAAAAGGGGGGAGATAAAAACTAAAACAAAGTCAACTCAAATGACTCAAAATACATAATACATTTTACAAGGGAAGTAAGATTATTTTACTAAGGTTGTCATTGATGTCAACCTTGATAAATAGGTGAAGTATCATTTATTGATTGGTTTGAGAAGCATTATCAATATTGGACATAATGTTATAAAGGTTGGATATAATGTTATGAAGGTGACTTGAATGTCAAGCATTATCAATAGTGGACATAATGTTATGAAGATGACTTGAATGTCAAGCATTATCAATAGTGGACATAATGTTATGAAGATGACTTGAATGTCAAGCATTGTCAATATTGGACATAATGTTATGAAGGTGACTTGAATATCAGTAGAAAGATTATATTGACTAATATATTATATGAGCTTGATACACTCATCCTATATTGAATAAGGTTGAAATTGTGTCATTAACATCGATGCACAAAAGAAGAAATTGTCTAGATAAAAAGGGTAAATGGATAATCCAATATGGATCCATACAAATCACAAATAAAGAAGTTAATAAGACACGGTTCATTAAAAGTGATCAGAAAATCTCAATTGAAGAAGATTTCGGAGATGAGACACAATGTCAATGGTGGATGTTTGGTGAGGAAGCATTGACACCATCGAGTCAATTCAAACAACAATAAGATCGACTATCTGGAAGTCGATCGACTGCAAGACGAGTCGATCGACTGTAATCTTGCAGATTGACGGAAGTTGGAGAAGACAAGTCGATAGATTTCAAGACGAGTCGAAGACAAGTCAACCAACTGAAGGTCGAAGTTGTAGGAAAATTGAGTCAAGAAATACAAGTCGGCCAAAGTAAGTTGAGATGACCAAAGTCGAATTTCTCAAGTCGGTTTTCTTCAAAGTCGAGTCGGTCCAAGAAAGAAGTAACCTAAAGGTCGAAGTTGAAGAAAACTTAAATACAAGTTGGGTCGAGGCTGAAGCAAGATAAGTCAACTAGAATTGAAATACTTAAGTCGAAATTTCTCCTCGTTGATTTGACCAAAAATATGTTTGTAAGTCGAATGAGGAAGCAAATACAAAAACGGGTGAGTCTAAGTCAAATATTTAGTGACTAGCAACTAAGAGGGAACCGATTTTAATATAATCATCAAGTAAAATGTTTAGAAGTTGA
Source organism: Picea sitchensis (assembly GCA_010110895.2). Lineage (NCBI taxonomy): Eukaryota > Viridiplantae > Streptophyta > Pinopsida > Pinales > Pinaceae > Picea > Picea sitchensis. The sequence goes on along the minus strand of SNQJ01S0048170.1, from coordinate 2,138 downwards.
GTTTAAATAATCACCAAC
>SNQJ01S0048169.1:10069-21560 GCA_010110895.2 Picea sitchensis | reverse complement strand
TGAGCGCTAAGCTATGAGTAATATGTTTCCCTTTAAAGATGGTGCTAAAGTAATGAATCTTTTCAATGCAAAATGAAATGCATTTTCATTTGCCATGTGAATAGTTTTCCTCTTGAATTTTTCCGTCTTTCTATGTTTAAAAAGAAATGTCTGTCATTTTTTTTAACGCCTAAAGAATTCAAAAGAAATAAAATATGCTACATGTAATTACTCTCTGAAACATATAAACTAACTACTTCTCTATTATTAAAAACAAATATATGTGTAATTTTTTTTATTTTTTTTTAACACCTAAAGAATTCAAAAGAAATACAATCTGCTACATGTAATTGCTCTCTAAAACATGTAAACTAACTACTTCTCTATTAATATTAGCGCTTTCTTTTTTTTAATTTTACAAACATGTTTGACTAAAAAAGTTATGGCTTTCTCATCCATGTTTAAACATTGAAAATTGTTCAACCCAAACAATTTTCTAAGAAATAAGCATCAAAATATCTTTAGATTCGTCTTCTCATGCAAGTCGGCTATTCAATTGATTCGGATTTATGAAGGAACACAATGAAATACAGAAATACACATAAACGCAGAGATGCAGTGGAAGTAAAACTTCATTTTATTAACAAATGACTGAAATATGCTTACAGACAGAATGGAAATAAAATAGCTCGGGCACTAGTAGCTTATCTCTGAGAAGAGATGTGGCGACTACTGGCCTCTGAACTATGTGTTACAATGAGGCTCAAAGGCCTATATATTATTGAGAAACAATGGAAAACCGTAAACATCCAAAAACCTAACCCTAGGAGATGAAACGCCAGAATATGAACCCTGTTGGGGTAAATTGGTACATCAATTTTCCGGGGTCGTAACTTTGGCATACTATATTTGTTTGACGCACATGATACATCGTTAGAAAGATCTATCTGAGGACTACACTACTGACAACAAATATTGAGTTCGAAACAGAGTCATATTCGCCGAAACCTTGATGCCCAAAAAACGTCATTTAGGGCATCAAAACGGCTCCGAAAGTTCAAGACCCGAAAAACTGCTAAAAATAGTAAATTGTGCTACAATTAAGGAAATTGAAAGAAACAATGGTGTGGGTCCAAGTAGAATAGGCGGGTGGCCACCAATATCCACCTGGATCACCAATACATTGAACCTGGTGTACCAGAAAGACTAATGGGCATGTTGAATCTAACGTTATTGACTAGATCACCTTCTCCCTCATGTTCCTAAAATCATTGATCCATCCCTGGTATTAGAGAGTCTGAGATCGTAGTGCAAGGTGACCTCCTTCCCTTTCTGAAGCCTTTGTTTAAAGGGAGCGCTCAGTGGACTACCAACTAGTCTAGACACTGAAATAGATTGAAAATATTTCCCAATTATAATTTTCCCTAAGAATTTTGTATCAACATCATAATTATAATTTTACCTGATAATTTTGTATCAACGTCATTATTATAATTTTACCTGAGCATTGGTTGTTTAACGATGAAGAAAGTCATAAATGTGAATCTATGAAAATTGAAACTCTTAACATTGCGTCCATCATTTATACCAGAGCCACCTTAAGGAGATAGCTAGGGTTTTTTTCAAACCCTAATGTTGTACTAGGTTGAAACTTTGCATCTTCCATGATTCCATAATTGAAAAAATTGTCTACGTCTTCTTAGTACTCCTAAGACATGCTCTGCTCGACATCACTATTGAGCCGAGTTAACTGGATCCCAAGTATGATTCTGACCTACAAGTACTTGTAGGTTATTCACTTCCCACCACATTGAAAAATCTTTAATCAACTCTATTTCTCTATCCCAAAATTTCCAAAAAACCTAACAATCATTATGATTATATTAACCCTTAAAACCTTGAACAATGCCATAAAGAAGAAACATCAATTTAAAATAAAAGCTTCACTTAAATAAGTGTTTTTCGCTAGAAGATTATGGAATGTGACAACTGCGATTAGTATACTCTAGTGTCCTACATTTCTGGGAATCGAACTTTACAGATGAGACTTGGGGGATCGGGGGGACGCAGATGGGGGTCGCGGAATGTCTTTGGATTTCATGCAGATCTTTGAGGCATGATTATTGTTTCATTCCAAATTCCTTTTCTTTCATTATAATATTTTCTATGGAAAAAAAATGCCTCTCACGACGGCTCGGTTGGTGACTTTCACCCTTCGTTCAGAATGTAGCATCGTGGCACTAATGTCAAAAAAAATCCGCACATGTCTCTACGATAGTCTTCATAACTATGGATTGCTAGCGTGGTTAGACTCTGTTGTCAAGCCATCATAAAAAGGGGAAGCATTAAATGTGGGATGTTAGGTCACTTAATGAGGGATTTCACAAGGGACGATCTAAATAACAGGTACATTTCGGTCATTAAAAAGCATGAAAACCAAAGTGTTGTTAAAAAAAATTAAATTAATCATTAAGCATAATTAACTTTATGCAACTTCAATATAAATATTTCTTAATTATTTTTCATTGAAATCCACACATTAACATAAATAGATTTCTTCATTCTCTCCTAAGTGTCTACGTTAGCGCAGGTTAGAACTCGAGGTGTCTAGTCTAGCTCAAATTTTGATGAAGGTTTGTTTGATGTTTAAATTAATTATTATCTATTGTGTGTTGTTTTCACTACTATGTTGCCACAAGAAGGTTTTATAAATATATCTTTGACACGTGTTGCTTTCACTACTATGTTACTACTATGTTGCCACAAGAAGGTTTTATAAATAAACAAAGTTTGAAACTACCTAGCATCATATATTGTAGAGTATGCATCGTGTATTGCAGAGTAACAAGTTCAGACACATAACTTAAGCTAAAGATTGCACATTTGCAGGTATGTTTCTAGTCAAAAATGTTTGTTTTCTTTATATAATATGATATTATTTGGAATAGCGAAAATTGTCTTTTAGGTTCATTTCTCTCACAAAATATGTGGGAGAAAACATATTTGTATTTTTGCAAACAGCTTGATTTATATACATATAAGCATTCACAATTTTGTTCCATGTTGTGACCGTTTGCTATCATTCTTTCCCTACAAGCACACAGAGATTGAGTGCAATTATCAAGTACTATAATTCTCGTGTTTTTATGGGTGGTAAATTGGTAATATGCATTATCATATTTATAATGACAATGTAGATCAATGAACTTAATGATGGTTAGCATTATTCAATCATCACCTCATGCATTATTAAACTACTTGTTGAAATTATCACGTGATAACTCAAATAATATCGTGGCCACTTGCAATCTTGATGACTCAAGTAACTCTCTGGCCACTTGCATCCTCAATGATATTGGTATGTTCAGAGCTTTCGTTTGGTTTTTCAGATTTGTTTATTTATATGAGTACGTAGATTTTTCATAATTTATTATGTTGTTTAATATTTTTGGACTTTAAATTGTGTGAGATATTTAAAATGTGTTTAATATTTAGAATGGACCCTCTTAATATTATCAGAAAACCTAGTTAAATCTCCTCACAACTTTTTAGTTGATGTTTATTGTTTATGCAAGCCGATAATCTCCCGGGATTTGGAAGAAAAATCTGCGTACATCTTGAACCTAAACTTAAACTTGGGTACTGCCTCAACAACACTGCCAAATCCACCTCTAATACTTGGCTACGATCCTTAATACCTTGTGTGTTATGTTATATCATATGAGAGATTTCCTTTTGTCTATTTCACATTACATTTCTAGTGATTATAACGTATTAGCAAATTAGCTTTTGGAATTTCTGAATTTCCATTTCTAGCAATTATAATGCACTTCTAAATTCCTTTTGGATTATCCACCATATGGTCATTTTATCCCCTTATATTAATGTGATCTCACTGATGTATTGGCTAGTGATAATCGAAATGAGTTTAGAGAATAATGATAACTCATTGAAGTTCTTTGAAACCAAATAAAAAAGCCTTAACAACCTATACACTTATTTTTATTTTACCTAGAAAATCCCTTCACAACCTGTACACATATTATTCATATTTTACCTAGAAAATCCCTTCGCAACCTGTACACATATTCATATTTTACCTAAGAGCAAATTAGGTTTTGAAATTTCCACCAGATGGTTGTTTTAGCTTCTTATATTAAGGTGATCTCAATAAGGTGCGGGCTAATTTCACCTTATACTAAGGCGATCTAAAGTATTGTGGTGGCCAATTTCACCTCATGGACATTTTTAATTATAAATTATTTTGTTGCACCTAGTCCGTCTAGGTGAAATGGTAGTTCTTTCCTAGCTCATCTACATGAAATGGTGGTTCTTTGCAGATGTCACTTGTGGGAATCAAATTGTGGTGGAAGTGTAACAACGCTACATTGTAACGACCTAGGTCATTTTATTTATCAAAATAATCCAAGACTAAATAAGGAAATGTTTCACCCCTGTACTCAAATTCCACTTAAATCAATTGAAATATCTCTTAAATATATTAAACAATATAATAGAAAATTAGCTTTTGGAATTCCCACCATATCATTGTTTTAGCCCCAAATACTAAGGTGATCTCAATAATGTGTTGGTCAATTTCATCTCAGTATAGTCTGAGTCTCAAGATCGAATACACCATAACAACGTAAAGGGATGTGATTATTTAACTTGAATCGCAAAACTATGTGAAGAGCTCCCCGAAACAGCCACTAGGAAATGTGTGGTTACGAGATTCAGGAAGCGCAGTAGAAGAGAGAGCGCGTTATGGAATACGCCCCCGATTAGACACAAATATCAGTGTTTTTATTCATGGTCATGGGTGGCAGTGTTCTCGCCTTTTTTGCAACCTTGGGTTTAGCAGGCATCATGGTGCTTATGTTAGTACTAACCCCCAGTCTAGCTATAATCACTTTGATATGGATTTATGAGTAGAACGAAATGAGTAATAGACCTTATGCAATAACAAAGAGATACGGAGAAAAACAATAGATATCCAGTGAACAATAAATTCTATTGAATAAATAAAATAGGTTGAAATTGTAAAACTGCAAAACTGAAAACAACTTGCTCGAATGGTGGTACTTATCTCTGAGAATAGATGTGGTTGCTACATGCATCCCTCTGAGCATAATGATTACAATGAGGCTCCATATTTGTAACATTACTCATGAAATCCAACACTCTAGACATCTAAAAATCTAACCCTTGGAGATGAAACGTCAAAAGTTATGTGGGTCCCGATGGGTAAGTTGGTACCTCAACTTCTCGGGGATGTAACCTTTGCATACGACCTCCATTTTAGGTGTGTGATAGCCCATTAGAAAGGTATTTTCGAGAACTAAAAATTGTGTCATCAAAATTTGATTTCGTCTACAATTTGATTGTGGCAAGCCAAAAAATAACATTGTTTAGGGCCCCAAAACGGTCCTGGAAGTACAAAAATATGTACTGACATGAAAACTTCTACAATAATCCGGTTGGAATAGGTGGGAAGCCACCAATATCCACCTGGATGTTGTGTAGGGCTTCAGGATAACCCCACAATTACAAAGAAATTACATCATTATAGACAAACGTGTTGAACTAAAAATTGTCAAGAGGAGCCAGTTGGAACATGTGGGTGGCCACTAATATCCACCTAGATCAGTCCTCCCCCCTTAAGAATTAATGGTCTCCATTGCATTGAGTGCCCCCATCAGGTGAGGAATTTTTTGTTGAATTTGGCTCTAGGTGAACCACTTTCCTTGGTGCAGGCTACCCTGCCTTGACAACCCAATAAAGTTGGCTCCTTTGCTAGCAAGTGCCCTTGACATGTGTTTCCACTATATGATCAGTGGATGCATGTTCCATGCAGTCAAGGTTGAGCTATGTCGATTTCAATTGTTCTTCGATCTTGGAGGTGTCCAATAATGGTGGAAAATATGGTCGGAGGAGTTCCACATTGAACATTGGGTGCAAGCCAATGAAGGGGGGAGGGTTGAGCTCAAAAGCATTATCACCCACAACCTTGGTGATAGTGTAAGGCCCATAGAGAAGTGTACAGAGATTCTGATGGGGCCCTGTAAGGCGTTCTTTCTGCAAATGTAACCAGACCTTGTCTCCCACCTGAAACTTGTGCGGTACTCGGTGTTGATCATGGTGTTGCTTGTACTTAGCATTGGCTTTCTGCAAAATCTCATGGACCTATCGGTGGATGTGCTAAATCCACTCAATGAATCTGGTGGCTTTGTCAGCCTCAGACTGAACATGGAAAGATTCTCTATGTGTGGTTGCAATATGTAGTGCAACAACAATGGGACCCAAGGGTTGGAATCCCAACCCCACCTGAAATGGGCTATGGTCGATGGAGCTATGGAGAGCCATGTTGTACTTGTGTTGAACATGGGGAAGACGCTCATCCCATGTGTGTGGATGCTTAGAGTTATACATGTGCAGGATGTGCACAATCATCCGATTGACGACCTATGTTTGGCCATCATTTTGAGGGTGGAAGGCAGTGGATTTATTGAGTTTGGTGTCCAACAGTGACCAGAGACTCGACCAAAATGTGTTGAGGAACATGGTGTCCCGATCAGAGATGATGGTCTGTGGTATCCCAAAATGGACCCACACTCGTTCGAAGAAGAGCTTGGCGGTATCTGTCAATGTGATGCTCTTCTTGCAGGTTGTGAGAATGGCCATCTTCGAAAACCAATCAACCACCACAAATACACAATCATTGCCTTTCTTGGTGGACGGAAGGCCAGACATGTAATCCATCGAGATGGATTCCCAAGGCCTCTTAGGAGTAGGAAGAGGGGTGTATAAGCCTTGCTTCTTGATGGTTGGCTTGGAAATGGCACAAGCAGTTAAAGATCTGATATACATGTTGACATCCTATTAAAGTTTTGGCCAATAAAAAAATTTATGTAGAATGGCCATAGTTTTCTCCACGCCAAAATGTATTTCCATCTTACTATAGTGAGCCTCCCAAATCATCTTTGCACGCTCACTTGCAGGAACACAGAGGTGGCCTAGATGGCATAACATTCCATCCTAAATGTGAAAATCGGCGGCATTCGCGCATGTACCCATTAGTTGATAGGTGGTGGCAAAGTCAGGATCTCCTTGATAAAGTTGGGGCCACTTGTATGCCCCATGCCCACGGGAATGGAGCATGGTGGTGAGTTCAGCCATGGTAGGTTGACTGAGGCAGTCAACGACACAATTTGTGCTCCATGTCTTATACTTGATGTTGATATGGAACAGTTGTAGGTATGTGGACTACTTTTAATATTTGTCGTTCTACAACTTCCCCTATTTCTATATGAACTGTAGAGGCTTGTGATTAGTGTGGATGATTGTCTATTTTGCAAAATTTAATGTTTCAAATGACGGAAAGATTGCTCAATGGAATACATTTCCTTGTCATAGGTGGGGTATTTTCGAACAGTATCTGAGAGTGTCTCACTATGGTATGCCACTGGATGACCATGTTGAGTGAGAACTACAACTACAACACAGTCGGATGCATCAGCCTCAATCTCGAACGGGTGTTGAAGATCGGGTAAGGAGAGTACTAGAGCTTAGCACAAGCGATGCTTCAGATCATCAAATGCTCATTATTGTTCCTTCCCCCATGTGAACTTTGCCTTGCCACCACCCTTGGTCACTTGGTTGAGGGCCCATGCAATATGGGAGAATACCAACACAAACCGTCGGTAGAAGTTGGAGAGTCCCAAGAAGCTTTGAAGCTCGGTTAGTGTGGTCAAGGCTAGACAATCACGGATAACCTGGATCTTCACTGGATCCACATGTACCCCATGCTCATCAACAATGTAGCCCAAGTATTGGACCATGTTCATGCCAAAGGACAATTTTTTCAAGTTGGCATATAGCGTGTGCTAGCGCAAAGTGCTCAACACCTATGGAATATGTTGCATGTGCTCCTCCTAAGTTTTGTTGAAGATGAGGATGTCATCCAAATATACCACCACAAAAGGGTTGGTGAAGGGTCTCAATACATCATCCATCAACCTCATGAAAGTTGTTGGTGCATTTGTTAAGCCAAAGGGCATGACCAGCCATTCGAAGAGACCTTCTTTAGATTTGAAAGTTCTCTTACAACATCAGTCGGTTCGATGGGAACCTGGTGGTAGCCAGACTTTAGGTCAATCTTGTTGAAGAACTTTTCCCCCTTGAGTTGGTCAAGAAGGTCATCTATTCAGGGAATTGGGTATCGGTTCCTGACTGTGATTTTGTTTAATTCTTTGTAATCATTGCAGAGACGTCAGGTCTCGTATTTATTTTTCACTAGTACAATCAGGCTTCCACAAGGGGAGGAGTTGGGTCTCATGTGCCTCTTTTGAAGTAGCTCTTGGATCAAACACTTGATTTCGTCATTTTCCATCAGCGAGTGATGATAGACTGGTCCATTAGGTAGAGGTGCATTAGGGGTTAGATCAATTGGATGCTTGAATTGGCAGTGCATCAGTACCCCAGTGGGTGAGGAGAAGATGTCTTTGTACTCTTAAACGATCTCATCCACTTGATTATGCTGCAAAGAGAGGCTCTGTGTAGAGGTCATGGATGTGGTGGCGACCTTCTTCTTACAGTGAGCACAGATCACAAAGAAGACGAACTTCCCAGTCTGTGAAATGACCTTACTACATTGCTTAGTAGAGATTAAAGAAACAGCGGTAGGCGGTGCTACCTATGGCATCCTATACAATTGTCTACCCAAAGTAATAATAACAATGTGGGGTCTAGACTCATACATAGCATGTTGCTTCCACAAATATCGTTGTCCTAAAATAACATCACAAACTTCTAGGGGAGAAATATCACACAATACCTCGTCTTTGAAGGGATTGATGTCGTAGGGCATACGGTACTGTTGGTTTACATAAAGATCTCTTCCTTGGCGAAGCCAGCCGATGGTGTATGGATGCATGTGTGGTGTCATCGATAGCTCCAGCTGCTTAACGACCTTTGTTGAGATCAGGTTATTATGATTGCCGCTATCGACAATGAAATGAAGCGGAGCCCCCTTTACCCACATATGTTAGTGAAAGAGGTGTTCCCCTCCCTATGGTTCTTCTAGTTCGCTTGGCTGGACTTTGGTGGTAGCGACAGTGGCACTAGGTTCAGCATCGATAATCCGAGTCCCTCCTTCTGGATTTGATTAATATGACTTGTTTAGCACAATATTTCTGACCATAACAATGGAGGGACCAAGAAAAGTAGGTTTTTTTTGCATCAAGAACTTAATGTGGCAACTAAAATAAATTCAACATGTATTAAGTAATTGCTCAAATTTTTTGGATACATCTAACCATCAAATGCTTGATATCTACCTTGGCCTTAACTATGAATAAAATCTTGGAACAACAACATTCTTCTTCTCCATTAAAGAATTTATTCTAATCCATCTTGGGAATATGTGACTCATTTTTTGGGGTTAGCTTTTAAATTTTGGATTAAATTCTTACTCTTTTCATCCATTGAATGAGTCAATTCTTGAAATATCTAAACATTGTTATCCATGTAAGACTATAACTTCTTGAGTATTGCTTCAACAAAGTTTGTATCATATTTTTCTACCATTTTTGCAACTCTCAAAGCTCCAATTTGTGTCAAACCTTGTAACAATTGTTCTCTACATGAAGCATAACCAATGCTAGTATTAACCATACAAATTTTGTTCAATAATTTTAGAAAGAAAAAAAAACATGATATCAAATTAATCTATAACTTAATGTAAGAGTCAAAAAATCCTCATGCAATTAGCAATAGATTATTAAAGTATTTTTCTTTAAACATCTATGTGGATAAAATTGTATGCAATTTTAGCTAATCCRAAATAAATTTTAAAATAACAAAAACATACACACATTTAAATCATGGAACATAAGAAATTTGATAAGGGAAATATTTTTAGAGAATTAAACTACAATATGTTGTTATAATCTTCTTATAATAAACACTTACATCTTGMACTTACAACTTTTTCTTTGAARCACACTATTATAAAGCTCTTGCATAGTCTCTTACATTTCCATGGCAGTTTGTCATGTCTTCTCCCAAGCTTCTATCTCTCACTCTTTGTTACTTACATGATCCTCCAATCTTTGTTTTTATACATGAAATTGACTAATAAATATTATTATCCTCTCTCTTTATTCAAAATCGAACCATTCATATTTACATCCCTAACTTAACAAGGCCGCATGGCAGTGTATACATGTCATTATGCGGGTATAATAAAATAATAGATGTATCTTTTTTTGACACAGTTTACCGACTTTGTCTAAATATAGAGAATTGTGTAACATGTAAAAAAAAAATAGATATCAAAATATAGAACATTATAAATCTAGGAAATAGGATTCAAATATGACTTGTTGAATTTGTTTTCATTGTGTGTATAGAGAGCTCTAGTATAAGAAAAAATATTTACTGAATACATATTTCATAATCCAAATTGATTTGGGTGAAATACAAATAAAAATTTGGAAGTTGTATTTAAATGGATGGAATCTTACACCCATGACGTAATCCATATGAACAAGACGTGGATGAGGATTCATAGTGTGTATATTGTATTGAGAGTGGACTGTAGAGTATTAAAATAGATTTATGGCAAGATACATACCATCTGATTCTAAAGTCAATTGCTCTATCTAAGGTCAATGGTCTTAATAAAAAAAAAAACATGTTGCATCACTATCAATCCTTTCCTTGTAGCAATTTGAAAAATTCCCTACAGAATGCTCAGGCCCCTATGCTAAGGCTAGTAGGGGCTGATTCAATTTCCTTGGTCGAGACTCGAGAGCATATAATCAAGAGAACAAGAACCAATGTGTGTCAGATATTTGCATAGCAAAAAATTATGGTATCTGACAACTTATAGGTGTAACTAATTAGGCTAAGAGCTCTATAGAAACATAAAGACAGGTGTGCAACCGATTCAATAATGGTTGTTTTTTAGATTGACTGTTGTGGTGTGTTATAGTGCTCTACATTAATAGTATTCATTACTGTTTTCTTTCGTCTTGAACCCGAGTTCGAATCGAATGTTGCCCATCGAAGGTGAGATGAGCCCTCTTTGACAGAGGACAAATCATGGGTCATTCACTTCCTCTTCCCCATCCATTTTGCACTACCTTGTACCAAGGTATTGAGTTTACCTATAAACAGTCAATGATATATATGCAAATCCGCCTCCGCTCCTCTTATATATAATATGTATGGCACAATTATTTCTTTATTCAGCGAATGTCTAGAGGAACAAAAGCTAGAGAACACCGGCCCAGCGAGTTAACCACAGGACTCCAGTACCTCTCGGACTTTTCAAGGATATAGATTTTTCAATGAGTAGAAATAGAATTAAAAACATTTCGAGGAAAAATTTAGACTTTCAAACGATTAGAATAGATATAGACTGAACTAAAAATAATAAACTTCTTTTAAGATTATCTATATTTCAAAATTGATAATGTTTTATATATAATATATATTGTAAATTTTCTAT
>SNQJ01S0048168.1:112079-137137 GCA_010110895.2 Picea sitchensis | reverse complement strand
CATTGGCCAAGCGGGAACAAACCAAAGATTGAAACGCAGCTGGGCCAGGGGTGACACGTGTCATAATTAGGAGGTGACACATATCAAATTCCAATAGGAATATAGGGTCTATGAAATTCACAACTCAAGGTGACATGTGGCTCATCGATCGTGGATCCAAGTCACCCTAGTGACATCATCTTTCCCCTTCATACTAGGCTGATAGCCTTCCAACATCCCTTAGATATCATGGTCAAGAGGCGTCCATGTAGATCCATGAATCTACGACTCACATTGATCCCTGACTTCGACATTCAAGATTTTTTGCGATGCAAACTGTTCCTTTCTTCCATAGTTGGTTAGCACCAGGTTGGCCTTGGTATAAATCAAATGGTCAAAGAGGGACCCAACATGTCCAAAAATCAACGGTCCTTTCCACTTCATCACTTTTTCCTTCAGGGGTTTGACCATGTAGTCTCCAATTTCCTCCCAGAGTGCTAAGTCCTAGGATTACAGGATCTAGAGACATGTGAACTTAGCGATGAATGGTTGGGATGGAATCCGACCTTCGGTGCTCTGGCGAAGCGCACATTCTTCAACAGGTGAAAACCTCTCGGAGTGCTAAGTCCCTAGACTACATGATCTAGCGACATGTGTACTTAGCGATGGACGACTGGGTTGGACTCTGGTCTTTGACGCTCTGGCAAAGTGCACATTCATAAACAAGTCAAAACCTCCCGGAGTGTTAAGTCCCTGGACTATAGTGTAATGAACCTCCTCGTTACGACAACCATTCTAATAACAGGTGAAATTTTTTTTTATTTTTTATTTTTTATTTTTTTTTATATATATATTTTTTTGTGTGTAAGGTGTGTGCGCGCGGGTAGAAGTAACAACACACCTGACTCCACGTCACCACCCGATGACCAACAAGAGGCATCCACGACAAGGTAAAACTGACCACCCGCCCATCCTACCCTGCAAGGTTAGGACCTCCAAGACACATAATCAACGCTCAAGCCCAAGTTCCCATCGATTTTAACCATTTAAGGTCTCAGGGCTGGCGACTGTTCTGAGGAACATGGAGGTGTCTACATCCCACCCGACATAATAGACCAAGAAACTAACTGAAGACATTCAAGTACAACATAAATAAGAAGAACAAATACCTCACTTACGGAAGGTGCGTGACAAGAGGACTCTGACTACGAAACCCAAGTTCAACATTATTTAAAAGAACAACAACCCTCATTTACTATCTCCGAGTAAATTATTGTACATCAATCCAGGACATTCCACCATATATGTTTTATCGGTAACAATAGTTTACTCTAACGTCACAAGAAGATAACCATATTAGTCACTTTCTAGTTACAATAACATTGCAATAAAAACAATGATCATACCTGTCAAATGAGATCAACTCTAACATTGCAATTGGTTTATTTGGGAATTTAATACAATTTCATATTCAACAATATAATCCAATTACAAACATATGAACCATTATTCAATGACATTCCTTTACATATTACAGTAACAACATTTCCTAATCAATACCTTTACACCATGCTAACAGAAATTATGATATCATTAACAATAACCCTATCCTCACTTTGATATTCTCAAATAACCTTCAAGTTGATGGAAAATGACTTCAATTTTATTTGATTATTGTAAACATCTACAAAAATACCATTGGTGAAATGATTACCATACTACAAGAGTAAATGAAGAAGAATAAAGGTTATATTATCTAGGTTGTTTTCAAGTATTCTCATGGAAATAAGAACAAGTGATATGACCTTAAATTTATTTGATTATTGTAACATCTAGAAAAAGACCATTGGTAGAATGATTACAATACAAGGTAAGTAGAAGAAGAGTAAAGAGATGCATTTGGGAACCAGAATATGCAACAAATTAGAGGGAGCAGAGTGAAGGGCAAATCCAAAGAGCCATGTCTGAGTTATTTAATGAATTTTGGAACCATAGCGTAAAACACAGTACAAGGTTAAGGTGCTTAAATGTAATAAAATCGACAATAAATTAAAATGGCCCGGAGTTGTGGCATTCCCAACCGCATACTCGACAACTACAACATTACATTCCATGCAATTAAATCAAAATGGAAAAGTCAGAACACAATTTTGAATTGGTCTCCAATGTATGACACAGAACGAAATGTAATAGAGAAAAGTCTGGAAAATTTAAACAAGTGTTGGACAATATAGGCAATAAGGAACCATATAAGATACTTCTCCTAATCAGTATGGAAGGGATTTGCTTGCCTAGATATATATATCCTTTCATGGGTTCTGAACCCAGCTCAAGCTTGGCACCCTTGGCTTCGTAGGACTCTTATAGCTAGACAACAAAAACTTACCAGGTGGACCCTTTTAGCGATTTGAAGTACTTACAATGGCTACAACTAAGAATAGCTAAGGAACGATAAGTCTGGCAGTATATGGATAGTTCTGAGAGGTTGCCATTAAACATGATACGCATAAAATCGAAGACACCTCAGTGAATAACAGAATGGTAACCCAGACAACAACAAGGAAAATAGAGAAGATGTCACTAACTGAAACGTTCAAGGTAGCCAGCTACAGGGTCGTCTATACGTACACATCCCATTAGTAGAAAACACAGTTATTATCTAACAGTTCCATGGTGGCCATTTATTTACAGGTTTAATTACAGAAAACATTACAACTTTAAGCACTACGTTCGCTCACACAGAGAATCAATTCTTGCACGCAATTCAATAGCTGATCATCCTAGATGCTAGTGGTTAGGAGCTCGTCTAGCTACAAAATTGGCAAAGCCAGAGGCGAGTGGAAGAGCCTGTTCCATGTGAAGTTTTAGCGGGGAAGGCGGTAAAGGTTAACACCACAAAAGGCAATTGGAAGTCCGATATAAATTTGCAGCTGATGAAATGAATTTTTAAAGCGATCGCCTGGTCGCTGTAACGCCCATGGTCGCGGAAAACAAGCTCTCAGCAATGAACCAACTCCCAAGACCCAACCCAGAAGAGAAATCCCATGAAAATCAGAAGGCCCATTTCGAAATCCAGTTCACGAATGATCTGTTTAATGCCAGAACAATTCAGTTCAGGTTTCATTTTATTTCTGATACTTATTTGTATCGGTTTGAGGAATTATTTAAGCATGAGTGAATCAAATTCTCACGTCTAAAATGCTGGCCCGGCTATTGCCGATCTCCATTTATCTACAAATGGCGAACCATGCTAATTGGTTCCTCATTTAAAATGCAAAGTTGAATTGATTCAGAAATTTACCTATTTAGTGTAGGAACGATATCAGTTCGAAATTCTTTATCTAAGGATGTCGGTACAGTACTTGCTCGCGATCTAGCTATTATTGACAGAGGAGAAGGGAACGAGATTTAAAGTCAAGGTTTCGAGTAGCGAGTTTACTCAAGAGGAAAGGATCGCAAAATTATCTGAGGCATGAAAGTCCCAATCGACCGTGAACCCCCAAACAACACACCCATTAGGGTTATGACATCTAATGATGATGGGCATTAGGCTCATCACCAGTTGATCATTATTGTTGTCGGGGCCAATTTGAGGTAAACTATTAGAGCAAACAACCGTTGGCCCGAAGAAAATAACAACTATTGACTGATCAATGTGAGTCCCGATCCTTTACAACCTGAATAAATGGCTTATGAATTAAATGAACGTACATTCTACTCCTATAGCTAAAGATCATACCGTTTCCTTCTCGCTTGCCTCCAATGACTCCCACGCTCTGAGCTATCCCGCTGGTGCTCCATGCCGCTCCCGCTAGCCGGTAGTAGAGACCTCAGCGGGTACCTCCGACCCGATCCTGGGTACTCTGCTTCCCCATAGCTAGAGAGGCCATAGGGGCCACACAAGATCCAGGAGATAAGACTAGCTTCTCGGCTCACCTCCAAGCCTGAGCTACCACTCCAAAACACAACCGACACACCCAACTCCACACAAGAAAAACCATCAAACCACAATTCGGCATCGTAACGTTACGCTAACCATTCATCCCCCCTCTTCCTTCCTTTCCCTTTCTTTTATATAGAAAAATTGAAGGACCCGCCTACTTTCCTAATCATTAATTAATTAATTTTAATGACAAACCTCTAAACAATCTCTGTCGTCCAAGTCTCACTCATCCCCATGGTTTCCAATTTAATTTTCTTTAATTAAAAAGACTTCATTTCACGCCCCTAAAATTCGGCTCCTAAAATCCCTCCCTAGGGTTCCTAGATCCCCTCTCAATATTTTAATAGCTTTCCTAAAATGAAGTTTCTGCTTTTTAGTAACTCCTCAAATGTTGATTTCTTTTTGCTTTTTTACCCTATGCCTCCTACTTTCCATTTTTTAAGTTTCCCTTTATTACAAGTTTCCTTATTTCCATTTTATTCCTCTCTTTTATTATTATTTTATTATTATTTAAACCCAAAGATAAATCTTGGATTTTTTAATCCTTTCAATATATATATATATATATTTTTTATTCCCAAACCTTTTATGCTCCCACCGATTTAATAAATTTTTATTTCTTCTTTATCATTTAAAAGCCATGGGTTTGTAATTTATTGCCCTCATTTAGCACCTTTAGCACCCAAGAGACTTTAATTAAGCATCTCCTAGGTGGGTGTTTAGTTTCAGCCCTAGGTTTATTTTTGTAGGATCCTTTCTTAGGGCTGGTCAAATTTATCTTAGAGATGTTTGAATTTAGGTTTGATTTGAGTCAGGCGACAATTTAATTAGGGAGTCATTTTAAGAATTTAACAGGCGTTAAGGTCTTAGGAGTCATCTAGAGTTGTCTCATCATCATCATCCATGTGGCGTTCCTTGGGCCCTTCGTGATCCAAAGGTGCCACTCACCTTGTTTGCCAGTTCTTGACGGTACGCTGAGGATACACCATGTACTCCAAAGGGTGCCACTTGCTGATTTTGCATTTCTTTAGCAGCGATGTACGCCGGGATGCACCGATGCTCAAGGTGCCACTTCGTGACTTGGCCAGTTGGTAGACTCTATAACCCCTAAAGTCAACACTCAGCCAGGTGAAATTATGGGATACTAAGGGGATATAAGGAATAAAGAATTGCGCCTTATTGCGGTGATGCCCATAGAATCATCGTGGTATTGTCGCGGTGATACGCCCTCTCGCGGCATCGTGGATCCTCTTGAACTAGGTAGTTAACCCTCTGATTCGGGCCAGCCAGGCAGAAGGAGTGCTAGTAGAACAATGGCGGTTGCTTTATCCACCTCTCCTTCAATCTCTGGAACTTCGTATTGTGGCCCTTTAATCCATATGTAGATAAAATTGCGTCAAGCTATACATTCGGTACAACATCATCCAACCATCGTAATAGGATCCTTAATCAGCAACATATCATAAATCAATAGCATATCATCAAAACAAAAATATCGCAAGTAAATGAAACAACTCAAAATATGCTCCGACTCAATCCGGGTCAAAGGGAGTTCCAGCAAATACCCTCTCGCATCCTCGAGTGCAAAACCACCGCACTTTCGGTAACCAGCGAGTCGACGGCGCATCTACCACACCAAGGTAGTAACAACATCCTGTCATATAACTTAGCGCATCATAATGAAGGAAAAGTTTTATCATCCTAAAAATCCGGATCACTTGCATGAAATTGTCCTCAAATAATAAGTTTGGTAAAGCGGCGGGATGTTATACACCTCATGGTCTAAACTTAGTCGGTTTCTCAGTATAAATGCGAAATAAATGTACCACAATATCCTAAGTACCAGATTATCATAAGTCTATCTATCAAACAAAATGGAAGCTGGCATATCATGTCGTCCTCGAGATCATAGAGTCACGGTTCTCATTTGTCCTTTGCACCTTCCTTGTTCTACCATTCGGCGTGCGTGGCTGTCAAGCGTGATGATCTAAAGAGTAGCAGACCCGGCTCGGTCGTGAAGCTCCCTCATCCAGAGCACACTGCAAAGGAACTCATATCAATCCATGTGTAGGGGATCGCTAACATAATGTCTCAAAAGCGGATACATGAAAAGACATCGTGCATACACCTCGAGAATCAGGCAAGGAAGACTGAGTCGATAGGCCACGGGCCCTTTCTCTCCACAATCGAAGGGTCCCACGAACCTAAGAGAGAATTTATCTCCCTTTCCAAACTTAGTCGAACTCTTATGCGGTTTTACCCGCGAGAAGACTCGATCACCAACTTCAAAACTACGATCGACATGACGTGCATCGACATAACTCTTCTGCCGATCATGTGCTTCTTTTTATCCTTTGTCTTATGGTTTCATCTACTCTTCCATTTCGGATGGCTTAGGTCCACCGAGTCTATCCTCGAGCTGATCAACTTCGAAGGCGTCCAGACCGCGGTGCATACATAAAGAAACTCAAAGTATGCATCTTAATGAATTGCTGCAGTAGCTATTGTTATAATGAGTGAACTCTGCTAGAGGCAAGAATCCCTCCCAGCGCTTTTGTTGGTCCATCGCGTACAAGTGCAACATGTCTTTAGGGATTTGGTTGTTAATGTTAGATGCATCCATGAGTCTGGGTGTCACAGCATTACTAAAGTTAAGTTGGTTTCCTAATGCCTCTTGGAAACTTGTCCAAAGTTGTCTAGTAAACACCGATCCTTGTCGGATATAATCTTCTTAGGGGCATATACACGGCCTCACAATCATTGGTGAAAACTCTTGCTATGTCGAGGGTGCACGTCGTCATCATGCCGAGGAATAAAGTGGAAGCACTCTTTGTGAGTGTCTACTACTACAAAATCGAATCATGTCTCCTTACTTAGTCAATGGACAGATCCAACAATAAAATCCATCGAAATGACTTCCCATTTCGATTAGGATGGCATGTGGTGTTGAAGTAATCTTGCCGGGTGTCTATGTTCATATTTTACCTACTGACACTTAGGCATATAGCTACAAAGTTGACTATGTTGGCCTTCATTCCTTTCGAGAAGAACAATGGTTTAAGGTCATCCCTCATCTTAGTATCGGGTGAGCCATGTAAATTGCTCTATGAGCCTCGCTCGGGATCAACATTCTCAACTCGTCGTTTGGTAGTGCGTAAATCAGGCCTCTAAATCCTCAATAACCCATGTCAAAGTAAATCCCTCATGTCATTGGTACCATCATAGTGTTTTGTCGGAATGAATCCTGCGACTTCTTTGTCAGATCCTTCGTCACTTATTTGTAAAGTGAGAATCTTCTGTAGATTCGTTTGAAGAGCAACAAGAAAGATCGTGGCCTCAGAGCTCAAATCATATGCCGCACTCGGTTCACGGTTCGCTTTATGTAAGTAATCTCAAAGTGGTACTTTCTTCTAAACAATTCAGACCAACAGATTGTCGCAGTTAGTCACTTTGCATGAAAATGTGTTGTAATCCACAATGAATTGTCCTTAATTCAAATTTTCATCAGCGGTGAGTAGTCTCTCCATACCTTTAAGGCATATCGATGGCTAATAACTCCAAATCATGTCGTCGCGTAGTTTTGATCATGCCTTCTTAATTTCCTCGAAATCTAACTAAGCAATCCACTTTCGATGATCTGCATCAAGACTCCACCTAAACCTTCTTTGGATCCGTCGATTACATACCAAGAAGTCTACATCCATGTCGGGGGACCTTTAGTATCAACGTTATTTTCAACAACTCTTGGCCAATGCTTAAAACGTTTCTCGGTCAAACAAACTTCTTATTTTCTTACGCAACTCTGTGATCGGACCTGCTATCTTTGAAAATACCTCGACGAACCGTCGTTAGTATCCTGCTAATTCCATAAAAATATGCACTTCTGTTACATTCGTTGGTGCAGGCCATTTCAAAATAGCCTCAACCTTGCAGGCAGTCCAGTGATACCTTAAGATGAAAATACCCTAAGTAATTAGATGTAGATTGATAAAAGAGCATTTGGACAACTTCGCGCAGACATGCTCCATGGAAACAACTTGTAGTATAGCGCAAGTGCTTTCGTCAGTATCCTCCATCATACAAGAGTAGATCAAGATATTGTCAATGAATGCTTGGACGAACTCGTCAAAGTACTTCATGGGTACCCATTCATCAAGAGCTCATAAATGCCCACAGGCGTTTGTGGAGTCCAAATGGTAATACTGTAAATTTGTAATGTCCAAACCTCGTCTTTAAAAGTGGTCTTAGGGATGTCATCCTCCTTGATCCATAATTGGTGATACCGTGATCGCAAATCGTCGTGGAGGGAACATCGTCCAGCACCCTTCATTTGATCGAATGGGTCGTCAATTCTTGGTAAAGGGTACTAATTCTTGATCATTGTCTTGTTACCGGAGTTAGCGATAGTCAGTACAAAGCCTCCACGACCCATCCTTTTTCAGAATGAAAATAGCGGATTGCACCCATGGTGACACTAGGGCCGATATCAGTCCAGGTCCGACCAACTCGCCGGTTGCATTTTAACTCTTACCAAATCAGGAATTGACATCGGAGTAAGATTTATAGCTATCACGTTTGATCCCGGTTTGAATCTATAGTAAACTCAATTCTCTTTCTATACCGCTGGCATCCCGAAATCCTCATGGAATATGTCTGCAAACTCTCTTACCACCATAAGGTGTTCTAGACCTTACGCTTCTCCATTTTAGTTTAGCACAAGGATCGCATAAAACTTGCACACCTTATTGCATACTCTTTCGTGGCTATGAAGGCGAATTCGGGGATGCTCACACAGTTCAGATCCTACTATCACCGTCTACTTGTCCTTTGTCTTGACTAAACCAACCATTTTACCGTCTTACGGTTGAGTGTAAGCCTCATGCGATTCAACCAATCCATGCCGATTGTGACATCGCAAGACCTAAAGATGCATTGATAATACGAGGTTGAACCTAGTGACAAACTCTCTCGGAGTTAAAGAAGACGACACATGAAACCTTTCCTCAACTGTTTGGCTCCTTGAAGCCATCTCTCTGAAGCTAAACTCGTCTTGTTCGAATTCATTTACCTTAATTATCTTTACCACTACACCAGAAATAAAACTCTCAATAACACCTAGGTCTATCAAAATAATAAGGGCCTTGTCAGCGACGGTACCTATAATCTTGATCACAGTCGACTAATGCTCTGCCTGGCTGTTATTCATCGTTGCATGAATCGATGGGCCTTGCCCACTTATCTCTAACTAGTAGGTCCGGTAGTCAAACACGGGTCCTCTCTCCGCGGGATAGTTGCGTTGGTAGTGTGAAACCACCGCGTCCAACACCCCTTCTTGACCCGTGAAAGTCCACGCTGCGAAGTAGAAGATGATAGCTGACCAACGTGAGAGCACAGGTATGCTTTGCTTAACGGGGCCTAAACAACGCTGTGCTGGCGGTGATAGTCTTGCCCTACTGGCATGTGGTCCCTCGGTAAGGTGTCATTGGCGAGGTGAAGCGTCGATGAGGAATTAGCGAGTGAAGAGCGTGTATCCCTGATGTCAGTATTATGTCACCATGCGTTATGCGATCTTTGTAGTGTACCGGTAGGAACCCTTCCTGGCGAGGTCTCGATGGAGTCACAATTACGACCCATGGCGATAAGCTCCTCCCTGTATGAGGGCCTTTTTGGACGGTCGTGCAGAGGTTTGAGACGCTGAGAGTCCTAACCTTTGCATGCGGTATGGTTAAAAGGCCAAACAAAAGGTTTGTTATTGTAGGCTTCTGTTGTTAGGTCGGAAACATCTGGGTGACTCCACAAAGCGTCACCTGTTTTCGAGGGCGAGTACGTTCCCTATGTCGTGGGTGTTGAACTCGGTGGTAGCTCAATGGAATTCCTCGAAGATACCTCTCTGGAGCCGTTTCACCGAGCGGTTCCCGCTGATTACGTCATGGCCATGTTAAGTACGGTAAGTGTCTTCCACCATAGAAGCCCTTTAGTTGGAACGGAATAAGCCAATGATGAAATTTGGTGAAGTCTTGAAGCTACATCGCCCATATTCTCAACCATGCCTCGATGGTACCTTGGATTCGGAGACCAAAGGAGACTCGAGGGAAATTTCGCAGCCTGGAGTTCAGGTGGATGCTTCGGTGCTTGATTGGTGCGGTGAACCTCGGTCATAGGCACCCTGGCCCTCATCTCTGTGTCTGGCGGTCCGGGGTGTCTCGGACGTACCTTTGGAAGATCTCATCATCCCCACCACGCCGGTGGCGCGGTCACGCTCCTGTCCAGGACGCAGCCTCCCTGGGGTTTAGACCCCTCAGTCGTGGATGTTGTTGGAGGCATCAAGCCTCCCCCCCTAGCACAGATCATGGCCTCTGTGGCGTCCTCACAACCATGATTACTGCCGAGCAATCCAACTCGATCGTGACGAGGAGATAATCAACTTAATCATGTCAGCGGGACAGTAGTGGATCAGATCAGGTGAACCCAGCTCGATACCATACCTTATTGAACATCCTCGTTGACAACCATTCTAATATGGAGTGCAATTTTTTTTTTTTTATTTTTTATATATTTTTATTATTATTGTAAGGGTGTGTCTTGTGGGTAGAAGTAACAACACACCTAACTCCACGTCACCACCCGATGACCAACAAAGGAGGCATCCGACAAAGGTAAAGCTGACCACCGCCCATCCCTACCACGCAGGGTTAGGACCTCAAGACCACATAATCAATGCTCGAGGTTTATCGATTTTAACCATTTAAGGTCCTAGAGTGCAGGAACATGGAGGTGTCTACATCCCACAGGACACAACCGGACCAATGACTAGCTGAGACATTCAGAGTTACAACATAAATGGAAGAACAAATACCTCCCTTACGAAATGACAAGAGGGACTCAGACTCTGAGGCAAGTTCAACGGTATTTAAAAAGAGACAACAACCCTCATTTACTATCTCCGAGTAAATTATTGTACGTAAAATCAAATCCAGGGACATTCCACCATATATGTTTTATCGGTAACAATAGTTTACTCTAACGTCACAAGAAGATAACCATATTAATCCCTTTCTAGTTACAATAACATTTGCAATAAAACAATGATCATACATCCAAATGATATCTACTCTACATTGCAATTGGTTTGTTGGTAAGTACAATACAATTTCATATTCAGCAATATAATCCAATTACAAACATATGAACCATTATTCAATGACATCCCTTTACGTGTTACCGTAACAATATTACCTAATCAATACATTTAAACCTTACTAACACACTTTATGATATCATTAACAATAACCCTATCCTCACTTTGATATTCTCAAATAACCTTCAAGTTGACGGAAGGAATGACTTCAATTTTATTTTATTGTATACATCTAGAAATAGACCAATGGTAAAATGATTACCATACTACAAGAGTAAATGAAGTAGAATAAAGGATTGATACTATCTATGGTTTGTTTTCAAATTATTCTCATGGAAATAAGAACAAGTGATATGACCTTAAATTTATTTGATTATTGTAACATCCAGAAAAAGACCATTGGTAGAATGAGATTCTGATATACAAGTAAATAGAAAAGGTAAAGAGATATGTTGGGAACCACTGAAATATGCAACAAGTAGAGGGCAAGTGAAGGGAAAATCCAAAACCATATGCAAGTTATTTAATAATTTTGGAACCATAGCATAAAAACCTGTGCACAAGGTTCTGGGTGCTTAAATGTAATAAAATCTCACAGCAATAAATTAAAAGCCAAACTGAGTTGTGGCATTCCCAACCGCATACTCGACAACTACAACATTACATTCCATGCAATTAAATCAAAAATGGGAAAGTCAGAACACAATTTTGAATTGGTCTCCAAATGTATGACACTGAAACGAAATGTAATAGAAAAAAGTCTGGAAGATTTAAATGAGTGTTAGACAATATAGGCAATAAGGAACCATATAAGATACTTCTCCTAATCAGTATGGAAGGAATTTGCTTTCCTATATATATATATCCCTTTTGTGGAGTTGAACCCGGCTCAAGCTTGGAACCCATGGAGTTCATAGGACTCTTATAGATGAACAACAAAACTTACCCGGTGGACCCTTTATCGATTTGAAGTGCCTGATGGCTACAGCTAAGAATAGCTTCGAGAGCGATGCAGCGATTATATATGGGCAGGTTAGAGAGGTTGCCATTTAAACATGATGCAGCATAAAATCGAAGACACCACGATCGATACTTGAGAATGGTAACCCGAGGAGAACAACAGAAAATGAAGATGTATGTCACTAAGCTGAAGCGTTCAAGGTAGCCCATTTCACGAAATTACCGTCTATCGTCGCATCCGGGTTAGTAGAAAGCGATTATTATCAGCAGTTCCATGAGTGGCTGTTTTATTGACAAGTTTAATTATAGAAAACATTAGAACTTTAAGCACTATGTTCGCTCACACAGAGAATCAATTCTCACATGCAATTCAATAGTTGATCATCCCAGACGCTAGTGGTTAGGAGCTCATATAAATACAAGTGGCAAGAGCCTTAAGATGGAAGAGCCTCATTCCATGTCGGCCAGTTTAAAAAGCGACAAGGCAGTAAAAAGTTAACACAAAGAAGGCGGTGAGTCCAATATCGGTAAATAGAATTTTAAAGAAGCGATGCCTTACGGTCATTTTATGCGTATGATCGGCTGGAAACAAGCTCAGTGATGAACCAACTTTTAAGACCAGGCGAGCGAAAGACCACGAAATCGAAGGCCCATTTGAAATCCGGTTCCACGATTTATGCATTTTCACATGCGGAACAATTTACGTTGATTTCATTTTACAGTACCCATGTCCGGTTTGGGAATTATTTAACTGTGGTGAGAACGAAACTAGATCGAAATTCTTTGTCTAAAAATGCCAGCGTTGTGCCAGTCTCCGTTTATCTACAAAATGACAGAACCATACCAGTCGAGTTCCTCATTTAAAATGCCAAAGCTGTGTCAGTTCGGAAATTACCTATTGCTGTAGGAATGATAACAGTTCGTTAGTCTTTATATAAGGATGCTGGTACAGTACCTGCTGGCGATCTAGCTATTATTGACAGAGGTGAAGGGAACAAGATTTAAAATCAAGGTTGCGAGGCACGGTTATTACCTCCAGGAAGGATTTCGTGCAAAGAGTACGTAGAGGCATGAAGGTCCCAATCCCAGCAAAGTAGAACCCCCAAAAAACACACCAACCACAGGGTTATAGGCATCTGACGAAGGGCTTTAGGCTCATACAGAGTTTAGTCATTATTGTTGTGCGGACGAAAATTTCAGAGTAAACTATTTCGATAGACAACACCGTTGGCGGAGAAAATAACAACTATTCCGACGATCAATCGTGGAGTCAATGCTTTTACAACACAAGACAAATGAAACGCTGAATTAAATGAACATGCATTCTACTCCTACAGCTAAGGATCATACGTTTGCCTTCTCACCTTCCTCCGATGACTCGGCGTTAGGAGCTATCATTTGGTGCTCATGCAGCTCATTTCGCCCGGCCAGTAGAGACCTCACGGGCACTCCGATGTCAGCTAGGAGTAATCATGCCTTAGCCCCAGGAGCGCAAGGGGCCACACAAGATCGAGGAGATAAGGCTAGCTTCGGCTTCGCCTCGGCGGAGCTACCACTCCAATATAGTGAGATAAACCCAACTCCTCACAAGCAATCCGTCAAACCACAATCCAGAAGTAGCGTTACGCTAACCATTCATCCCCCCTCTTCCCTTCCTTTCCTTTCTTTTATAGAAAAATTGAGACCACCTACTTTCCTAATCATTAATTAATTAATTTTTTAATGGCAAACCTCTAAACGTCTCAAGTAGGTCCAAGTGTCCCTCATGCCCCATGTTTCTCCAAATTTAATTTTTCTTTAATTAAAAGACTCATTTCTCTCCCCCCTAAAGTGGCTCCTAAAATCCTCCTAGGGTTCCTAGATCCCTCTCAAGCTTTTAATAACTTTCCTAAAATGAAATTTCTTCTTTTTAGTAACTCCTAAATGTTGAGGATTCCTTTTTGCTTTTTTACCCTATGCCTCCTACTTTCCATTTTTAAGTTTCCTTTATTACAAGTTTCCTTATTTCCATTTTATTCCTCTCTTTTATTATTATTTAAACCCAAAGATAAATCACGATTTTAATCCTTTCAATATATGTTTTTTATTCCAAGCTTTTTATACTCCCACACTTTAATAAATTTTTTATTTCTTCTTTATCATTTTAAAATACCATGGGTTTTGCTTAATTTATTTCCCTCGTTACTTTACCCCTTTACTTTTAAGAAGACTTTAATTAGCAACACACCTAGGTGGGTTTTAGTTTCGCCCTAGGTTTATTTTTGAAGAAAAGATTCTTCAAAAATAAACCTAGGGCTGGTCAAATTTATCTTAGAGATGTTTTAATTTAAGGTTTTGATTTGAACCCAGGTGACAATTCCCAATTAGAGTCGTTTTAAGAATTTAGCAATTGAGTCTTAGGAGGTCATCTAAGTTTATCTCATCCCATCATCATCCATGGAACGCCGGGGATGCCTTTTCGTGCTCCAAAGGGTGTGGCTTCGCCTTATTTGCCGATTACCGCGAAGGCGTGGCCTTGAGGATGCACCATGTGCTCCAAAGGGTGCCACTCAGATTTACGCATTTCTTTTATGCGACATGCCTTGAGGATGCACCACGCGTGCTCCAAAGAGGGGTGCCACTCACTTGCTTGTTGGATTGGTAGACTCTATAACCCACGGAGTCAACACTTTCTGCCCGAGGTGAACTTGTGGGAGACTGGGGCTTTTAAGGAATAGAATTGCCGCCTTATTGCATATAGAATCATCGTGGCAGTATTGATCTGCCCTCATGGCATCGTGGATCCTCTCGAGACTAGGTAATCGTTAACCTACGATTCGAGACGGCGGGAGTGCTAGTAGGTTGTGGCGAAGATTTCTTTGCCCGCACCTCTCCCTCAATCTCTCTGGAACACCGTGTGTGGCCTTTACTCCATATGTCTTGAGTGCAGTGCGGCAAGCTATCGGTGACTGCATCATCAACCATCATGTATCATCAGATCATATCAACAACATATCATAAAATCAATAGCATATCATAAAAAAAACAATATCAAGTAAATGAAGCTTGACTCGATAGCCCACTCCACGACTCAATCACGGAGTCAAAAGGGAGTTCAAATTCTCTGCATCCTCAGATTAGAGCCCTACACACTCAATGTCAGCGGAGTGAAGCGGTACCTATCTACACCAAGGTAGTAACAACATCATGTCATATAATTTAGCGCATCATAATGAAGGAAAAGTTTTATCATCATTAAAATCCGGATCACTTGCGAGTAAGTGTCCTCGAAGAATAATTTTGGTAAGCAGCGGGCGGGATGTACATATAGGATGCGGCGACTATTGTACCTAGTGTTCACAGCCAAGATTTACTTTGGCTTGTAGAGCTTCAGGGAAATTCATGTGTCCTTCTATATACACTTTGATACCATTGAATACCCAAACTTCTAGATAGTTATTGGTCTATGGACACGTGTCCCTCAGTTCTCAACGATCCATATTAGAATTGTGACTCTGACATTCAGGAGTTTTGGTGTTAGATCGCCCCCATTCTCCTGAAGCAGAAATTCACCGAAGTACTTAGCACTACCTTTCCCTAGGCCCAATCTAATGGCTGAGAGAGATCACCACTAGATCCCGGATCCACGACCCTCATCTATTTGCGACTCCGGCCTTATTTTGAGGAATGCTTGAGTCCTAAGTCCGGTGCTCAAGCCAAAATAGCTTCACTTCCTTTAGGCTTAGCGAGGGTTTTCTAACCCTAGGTCATATGGAATCTTATCGAGTTTCATGGGCTACACTCATCTCTTCATCAAGATTCACCGAAGTACTTAGCACTACCTTTCCCTAGGCCCAATCTAATGGCTGAGAGAGTTCCCCACTAGATTTCCCAGATCCACGACCCTCATCTATTTGCGACTCCAGCCTTCGACTGTTTTCGAGGAATGTGAAGTCCTAAGTCCCGAAGTGCTCAAGCCAAAGTAGGTTTTCTTCCTTTGGGCTTAGCGAGGGGTTCCTAACCCTGGGTCATATGGAATCTTATCGAGTTTCATGGGCTACACTCATCTCTTCATCAAGAATTAATTAATTCCATGGGTATGAGCCCTTGGTCTCATGGATGAAAGGTCTGAAGGAAGCTCCCTTCTACCACAAATTTGAACTTGGCATTCCCTCTAAGGTAGATTCAAAGGGTCGACAAGACTTATACATTTTAGTTAATCCTACCCCGAATCTCCTGTGGACTCACCTCCCGTAACTCTCTAGTGACTAGACTGAGATAAATCGAATGCCATGTAAATACAACAGTTTATAGAAGAAAAAGAGTATTTCTAAGAATTGTTCAAACATTGTAAAAATTAACATAAACAAAACATTCTATCATTGCATCCAATGTATTACACAGAGTATGAAAATACTTATCATAACTACAAAATGTGAAGCAGCTGCTGAAATGGGTTCCCATTTCCACCCAACCATAGGGACCCTCTCCTAACGGATTTACCGTTGGCCACCCCCGATCTATACCACAACGCTCTGTGAGAGATTCTTCCTCCTTTCTCCAGGACAATTAGGGACAGAGGTTACTCTCCTCCTCCCACATGAAGTTGGCAACCGGTTTTCTATACTCTAAGCAAGGAGGTCTGCACGAGAACCTCCTTAGTCACTCATCAGCCTTGTTTATCATCTTGTAGAGAAACCATGCCCATGGATTATTATAGCTAACATGAGATTACAACTCAGTTTTTCTCATCACTCTAGAGTCGAACCTAGCTCTCCTCTCTTCTGCTTCCTTGCAAATCTGCCTTTGTCCCCCAAATTACTTCCTTTATTTCCTTCCTGAGAAAGGTTTATTGGGTCCAAATCCCCAAACCTTGGTCAGGCCTGGAAGCATTACAAATGGTTATCCTACCCCATCTCCTCATTAACTCCTGAGGAGGCCTTCCAACTACTAGCCTAACTGGTAATTCATTTCTAGGTCAGAGGACTGTTGATTAATTACATCCAATAAGTACTATTTTGGTGAGGGTCATCTCAACTATTCTTGGTTTCCCTTGCCATATCTCTCATAGCATCCATGGACTATGTTGGCAAGATCCCCCCTTTCATCATTTGTGCAAGTCATATCCATTTTCTATTAATGAACAAAAAATTCATACATTGATCCTTTTATACAAAGGTTCATCAAATCAAACATTCACACATATTTAGTCTTCCATAGTCTCTTGTCCAATTATATTTATATTTACAAACTGGGGGAAACTGGGGTATTACAATCCCCTACCCCTTAAAGGAACGCCATCCTCGATGTTCTATCTGTCGATGTGTTGTGTATGTACAAAAGTAAACAAAAATGCATATGTTTGTTTCATGGCATCCTCCATTTCCCATGTAGACTCATATGGGCCAAAGTGTTTCCATTGCACCTTGATGTGTGCAATGGTTATGTTCTTGAGTGGGGTTTCCTTCCTCTCTATTATGCATTTGGGTTTTGTTAGGAATTCTCCCTCTGGCTCCACCTGAATCACATACCAGTCAATAATATGATTAGAATCATGTACATACTTCTTTAATAAAGAAACATGGAAAATATTATGTGCCTTCACTGTGGGAGCGAGTGCTAGCCTAAAGGCTACTGGTCCCACTCTATCCAAAAATTCAAAGGTTCCACAATATTGAGGTGCCATCTTGGCACAAGATCCTATCCTCAAAGAGATTTTCCCTGGTCTAACTTATAGATACACATGATCCCCTGCTTCAAATTCTCTAGGAGTCTTTTTTATGTCTGCATAGCTCTTTTGTCTATCCCGGGCTATATTAAGATTATGTCTGATGTGAATTACTTGATGTTCCATTTCCTTTAGCATATCTGACCTAATTGTAACTTTGTCTATTGGTTTGTTCTAGCTGATCATAATGTTGCATTGTCTTCCATAGAGGGCTTCAAAAGGGCTCATTTTTAATGAATCTTGATAACCATTGTTGTAGGAAAATTATACCAATGGTAGGTAGTCTTCCCACTTCTTGGGTTGATGCATTACATGCATCCTCATCATGTCTTATAACACTTGGTTTAATCTATCTTTCTTCCCATCATTTTGAGGGTGATAAGCTGTACTAAAGAGCAATTTTGTTTCAAAACCAACAAACAGTGATTTCCAAAAGTTTCAAGTAAATTTTGTATCTCTGTCGAATATAATTTCCTTAGGCATGCCATGCAGGATAAATATCGCTTTCATGAAAATACTGGAAATATATATTTCCTTTCAATTTGAATTGATGGGTATGAATTGAGCAACCTTTCTCAACTTGTCCACAACTACCATGATGATGTCATTATGTTTGGTTGATATTGGTAATACCGTGATGAAATCCATGGAGATGGTTTCCCATTTCCATTCGGGAATTGGTAGGGGTTGCAATGACCCTGCTGGGTGTTGGTGCTCTGCCTTGACTTGCTGACATTCTAGACACTTATATAAGTAATAAACTATGCCATTTTTCATTATGGGCCAATAAAATAGTTTCCTAGTGGCTGTGATCATTTTATGATAACCAGGATGACCAGTATATGGTATTTTGTGTAGTTCATCCATTATGAACCTCTTCAAGTCGTCACAATTCAGAATATATAATTTGCAAGTCAATAGGACATAATTAATCATCTGATAGCCTTTGTACTTCATCCCTACAGGCTCTTTCTTTAGGTATGACATCACGGTCTTGAAAAATGCATCTGTTTCTTGTGCACTTTTGACTCTCTCTTTGATGTCTGATTCACTGGCACTTATAGATGCCAAGTGAACCACTTTTATACTTATACTAAGGGAATCAACCACCTTATTCTCCTTTCCTTTGATATGTTTGATTTAAAAATCAAACTCACTAAGGAGAGCCATCCACCTAGCTTGTCTCACATTCATTTTTGGTTGGTAAAAAAAATACCTCAACCCACTATGGTCTGTCATAAGCACAAATCATCTACCCAAGAGGTAATGGATCCACATTTTTAAAGCATGCACTATGCAAGCCAATTCCATATCATAGGTCACATAATTGACTTCATTCTCATTCAATTTTATGGATTCATAGCAAATCACATGTCCTTCTTGCATAAGACCTCCTCTGAGCCCTTCCTTGTAGGAATATGTATACATAAGGAACTCCTTTTTTGGGTCTGCAATCTTCATTACATGCGCATTGGTTAGAAGTTATTTCAACTCTTGAAATATTTCTTCACATTCTAATGTCCAAATGAATTTAACCCCCTTTTTCTGAAGGGAGGTGATTGGGCAACCAATCTTGGAGAATCCCTTTATGAACCTCCTATAGTATCCTGCTAGGCCCATAAAGGATCTGATATCAGATACATCCTTTCGGGTAGGCCAATCCAATATGGATTTAATCTTTTCAAGATCAACTGCCACTCCTTCCTCATAAATAACATGGCCTAAGTAATGAACTTGTTTCTAGAAAGCATCACACTTACTAATCTTAGCATAGAGCTGATGTTCTCTTGGTACTTGGATTACCATATTGAGATGTTCTACATTCTCTTCCCTATTCATGGAATATATTAGAATATCATCAATGAAAACTAGCATAAAATTATCCAAGAACTTTCTGAATACGTTATTCATTAAGCACATAAAAGTGGTTGGTGCATTGGTAAGCCCAAATGGCACCATGACAAATTCATAGTGACCATATATTGTCCTAAAGGCTGTCTTGTGGATTTATTCATCTCTAATTTGGACCTGATGGTATCCAAACCTCAAGTCAATCTTGGAGAATATTGTAGCACCTATTAACTGGTCAAAAAGGTCATCAATCCTTGGTAAGGGATACTTATTCTTGATGGACATCTTATTGAGTTGTCTATAATCTATGCATAATCTGAGTGTGCCATCCTTCTTTTTCAAAAACAAGGTTGGTGTTCCCCATGGAGACACACTAGGTTGAATGTATCCTTTTTCCCACATCTCCTTCAGTTGTAGTTTGAGCTCAACTAGCTCTGGTGTACTCATTATATAGGGTGTTCTAGACATTGGCATCAATCCTGGTACAAGTTCTATTGAAAATTCAATATCCCTTCTTGGAGGTAGACTTGGAACCTCTCCTGGGAATACATATTTATATTCTCTTAATATGGGATGGTCCTCTAGCCTGCATTTGTCATTCTAAACAGAGTTTAGTACTTATATTTCATACAAGGGACATCCCTTTCTATAATACTTCTACACTTGGAGGGTTGATATTTGTCTCACTAAGATGGGTTTTTGAACCCCTTGTAGGGTTACCCTTATTCCTTCTTCATCTTCACACTCCAAATTTTTAATGTAACAATCCAACTTGTTTTTGTGGGTATCCAACTAGTCCATGCCAATCAGCAGGTCATAAGATCCTAAAGGAAGTATGTTTAGGTTCTCTTGGGTGGGAAATCTACTTATAATGATTTGGCATGCTTGCATGACCTATGTTACTTTTATTTTGGTTCCAATGGCTAGTTGTACCATCCATGATTCAACATGTTTAAATTGTTTCAATTTAAATTTATCAATAGTTTGAGGGGCAACATAACTCAAATTAGAACCAAGGTCAATTAAAATGGAAACATGATGATTGGAAATCGTACCTTCGATCTCCACCACTGAATCTTGGTGGTCAACTTGTCTATTATCCAAGGATGCATAAATTTGTGGCATGTTCCAAGCCACATCATTAACTATGTTAGCCTCTTGGATTTTGTAGACCCTCTTATTGTTATGTTTCCTATGTTAATGGTCCCTCAACAAATGTTTTTCTCTGCAACCCCAAAATTTCAAGGGTTCTCTCTTTGTGTTATCAGTCTTACTTGGAACTTCTCCAAATGGTTTATTTCCACTCTGGGATGGAAATTTTTGATGATACACACTTTGGTAGGAAGTCTCATCCTAGATCTCTTCCCATGGTTCTTAAATCTCGAGGATTTAAACCCCTTCTTCTTGAATCTTAAATTTTTTTTACTCTTCCATTCTTTGTGGGGTTCTGTCTTATTCTCAAATTGCTCATAGAAATACCTTTCCTATCAAATAGTATCTTCTACAGTATTTTTCTCATCAAACTCAATTCGGTCCTGGTAGGACTAAGGTAATGCACTAATAAATCGTTGCATATATACTTTTTCATCCTTTATGTAGGGAACATACCTCATCAACTCGATAAATTTGTTGATATATTCGTCTATGGTGAGTTGTCCCAGATTTAGTTCATAGAACTCCTTGGTCTTCCCATCAAAGACTTTTCTGAAAAATACTTCTTCTTAAAGTATTTCTCAAATTGTTTCCATGAAAAGTCCTTCTCATGGATTCCTTTCATGTTCCTAAGGTCCTCCCACCAAATGGAATATTTCCAAATTAGTTTGAAAATGTCTATTTGAGCCCTTAAGTTTCCAGAGTAGTCATGGACTCTGAAGTACTTATTCAAGTTGAGAAGCCAAAATTCTACTTCTTCCCCTTCTTAATATCTCCATCAAAGGTGGGAGGGTTGGCTCTCTTGAACTCTTCAGGGTCATGGCTCTTGGAATGTTTCCTCTTCTTTCTTCTCGTCTAAGAATGTGAACTAGTTTTTCCACTAGAATATTCGTTAGAGTTGTGAGTGTCCTCAGAGGAACATTTTGGTGAGTGTCTCTTGGCTCCATATTGGGCCTTCCTTGAGGTTCTTATCCCGGTGTGGCCACTTTCCATACCATGCTTTTGTATCTCAGGTGGACTTCAAGTTTTCTTAGTATGATTCTTGTCCACATGACTGGCAGTTGGACCATGTTGTAGTTTCTTTTGTATATCTGATAGACTTTGCAGTAGGACTACATTAATTTCAGTCTTCTTTTCCTGCTCCTTTATCAGCCTTTCATTGTCATCATTACAAATCTATAATTATTCCATGAGGCTTCTTACATTTTCAGCCAAATATGGAGGGGTTTCCACCGCCCTCCTTTCATCAGATTCTTCATTTCTATTATGGGATCTCTCCCCCACCTCATGGTGTGTCTCCATCCTTTACGCTATAGTTTTTCCACTTTTCATTGACTTCTTGAGTGATGACAATTTTTTTTCTGTTAGTTACTAATCTACCAATTCATGAACACCACATATTATTGCAAAGTGAATTTAGCTTCTTTATTTGGAACATTAGCAAGATACAGTGCATATTTCCAAGGCATATATCAACCTTAGAAGGTTTCATTCCTTTCTTCAATAGAGGTTCATACAAGTTTCT
Organism: Picea sitchensis; assembly: GCA_010110895.2. Classification (NCBI taxonomy): domain Eukaryota; kingdom Viridiplantae; phylum Streptophyta; class Pinopsida; order Pinales; family Pinaceae; genus Picea; species Picea sitchensis. Next base: position 114,882 of record SNQJ01S0048168.1, on the reverse strand, counting down.
TATAGAAGGGGGTAAGGTAGGGTGTCACCCCATAAAGTTATCTAATAATATTTTTGTGTGACCTGTGCATGATCCCACATAGGCCAAGTGTTGTAACATTTCTCTAATACCAATTTGTAACACACCCGACCCCTAAATACCCTTTCTAGGGATGGGGCATCAAAATTTTGCTCACTATAATAATCTCAAATCAACTCTCCAAGGTATTCATCCTCTTCCACTCACTAGTATCTTTCTAATGACTGTTACCGTTTCAAATTATCACCTCTCATTTGCAAGATACAACCTCCCAAATTTATCTCAGCATCATTAGTTGGAATCTTCGGCTTTCAGTGTTGAACACCCCTTTTCTTATTGCACACATACTCCCTGAAGTTATGAAATACCTCCATGTGGCCTTGTCTATTCGATGATTGGCGTTCAACATTCGATGTTCGACGTTGAACCTCGGTGTTTAGAATTGGGTGTTCGACGTTTGACAATGGACGTTGAATGTCCCTTTTTTGGCATTCGTAGTACGTTGTTTGGTGTTGAACGTTTGACGTTTGACAATCGACGATCAACGTTGAACATCCCACTATGATACTACACCCAAAATCTTCTGAATTCTCGAACTCCTGCTCACATCCTCAACCACATTAGCTAGGAGGGCACGAACCAGAGATTGACATGTGGCAAGGCCAGGGGTGAAACATGTCCTCATTAGCAAGTGACATGTGTCATGTTCCAATAGGCATATATGGTCTATGAAATGCATAGTTCAAGGTGACACGTGGCTCGTAGATCGTGCCTCCACATCACCCTGATGATGTCAGCTTTCCCCATCACACCAAGCTGACAACCTTCCAACATATCTCAAATCTCACGGTCAATATGGGTCGACGTAGATCTGGGAATATACGACTCACATTGATTCGTGACTTCGACGTTCGAGAGTTTTTTCAATGCAAATTCCTCCTTTCTTTCGGATTTGGTCAATGTCGAGATTACCTTGCTATAAATCCAATGGTCATAGAGGGATCCAACGTGTCCACAAATCAATGGTCCCTACCACTTTGTCACTTTAACCTTCGGGGGTTTAGCCGTGTAGTATCCAGTTTCCTCGTGGAGTGTTAAGTCCCTAGACTACAAGATCTAGTGACACATGTACTTAGCAATGGATGAGTGGGATGGACTCTGACCTTCGATGCTCTGGTGAAGTGCACATTCATCAATAGGTAAAAATCTCTCAGAGTGTTAGGTCCTTGAACTATAGGATCTAGCAACACGTGTACTTAGTGATTGATGGATGGGATGGACGTCAGCCTTCGATGCTCCGACAAAGTGCACATTCATCGATAGTTCAAAACCTCCTAGAGTGTTAATTCTCTTGACTACGAGAACTAGTGACATGTGTACCCAGCTTACACGGCCAGGATTTTCTCTGGCTTACAAAGCTTAGGGGAAATTTGTGCATCCTTTTATCTACACATTGATACCACTGAATACCTGAACTTCTGGATAGTCGTCGGTCTATGGACACATGTAATGATCCCAAGCCAAATTCTTTCTTGGAATCACTAACTACTACTAATTTATTGAGTTATTAAGTGCATACAAGATTCATCAACACATGGAGATCACAATATATTCAAGATGTAGAAGCACAAGCAAAGATATGACCTTTTTATTATGAGCAATGTAAGATCAATACAATAGATGGCCAATCTGGCATAAACCTTAGATGGACGTACAAGCAATAGATATGAGCTACTACAAAATGCTCCCGACAATACAAAATAAGCCTCCAAAGGCTGGATATATAATGAAGACTGAATCAAGCAGATCTGAGTTGTACTAATGCTCAACCTCCAAGCTGGAAAGTGCCACATTCTGCTAGAATGTTGAAGCCCTCAATAATTCTGACCTACTACCAAAAGTGTCCAATCATCCCGAGAAATATGCCAAATGATAGATCGGGAAACTGTAAGGACAACCCATATGTCAAAATTCCCAAATTCACTCTCAAACCTCGTAGATCTGAATTCTCCACTGAATGGTGCACCCCACTGGATGACTGAAACCCTAGCTAGTTTGACCCTGATGAAGGAGGCCTCCAAATGCTTTGAAACTCTCCAAGAATATAGATAGGGCTATGAGAATCCTGTGGGATAATTTTCGGGCTTAGATCTCAAGCAGATCTCCCTAGATCTGAGTTTTACTAAATCACAGGACGTCCCCTATGGCTCCAAAATGTCCCAATCTGCAGACAAATGTAGAATGATGATAACCCTCCAGAAAATCCCTCAAACTAATGGTCCTGCCTTTGCAAACAAAATCCAACTGTCGAAATGGATCCAGGCCCTCAGGATAAGCTGGATCGAACCTCCCTCTAGATGATGGTGCGCCCTTGCTAGAAACACAAGAACCGTACGACCTGCTACCTTCTAAAGAGCTAGATGGAGATGGGCTAAGACTACAATAGTGTGGAGGAGTCTTTCATCCCCAAGACCAAGCTATGGAACAAGGTGAGTGGATATTTCACCACTGAGTTTCTCACAAGGGTTTGTACAACAAAACCCCCAAACTGAGTGCTCAAGAGCAATAGCAAATGCTAATCCAAAACCAGAATGAGTAATAGGTGTGCCCCAGCCTCTTACTTATATTTTTCCCTCTAATTCTCTGTTGAGTTAGGTTAACTCCCAGGGTTAATATTCTATTATTTTGTTGAGTTATCTTTTACTCCTTTATCCTTTTCCTTTCTTAAGTCAACTTAAAAATATAACTTTTAACTTCTTGACTTTCCCCCCCTTAGTGTGAGACT